>JAECUM010096234.1:4087-66644 GCA_016617855.1 Megalonaias nervosa
GTGGATCCTTCTGAACTATTTTGATACTGGCATGTGTTGCGACTAATTGAATTCATGAATTTATCATATAAATTAACATATTACAGGACATTGTGAAGTGGATCCTTCTGAACTATTTTGATACTGGCATGTGTTGCGACTAATTGAATTCATGAATTTATCATATAAATTAACATATTACAGGACATTGTGAAGTGGATCCTTCTGAACTATTTTGATACTGGCATGTGTTGCGACTAATTGAATTCATGGATTTATCATATAAACTGATTTAAAATGTTAAGCATTATGGATTTTAATGAACTTAATTAGGACAAATTGTTGTCAATTTATATGTGACATGTTCTACTCAATAATACAATTGTATTTTACATTAGTTCAGTCATTTTTTTCGTATATATCTATCTAGGCTTGTTTATTTTTCCAAAGTGCAACTCTGACTCACTGAAGTCAAATCAACCCTTCAGACCGATCCGACTTGCAAAATACACCTCGACTTATCGGAGGGACAAAGAGAAATGGACTTTCTTTGTTGGGGGTGGGTGGGTCAACTTATAATTGAATCAACTTATAAGCGAGTATATGTACAAATGACCATGGTAGTACTTCCAATAAGAATGCTCTTTCAACTCTTCAGAGGTAACTCAATAGGATTGGTCAGTTGCCATTTCGAATTTTGCACATGTGATACAGTACAGTCCAATACATCTATGCACCTGGAGTTTCTGGAATCTTTTGCCAAAGCAATTTTGATCACTAGATATTATCAAGTCAATAAGGGTGAAGCAATTCATTAATATACTGATGCCTCAGTATTTTGCTGTAATGATACACATATCGATACAAGAGATGGAGAATCGATACAAAACAATACCTACTGTAAGCAAGTTATTTTAGTCTTTAACAGTCATTAATTATTATTATTAGTTTGCCTTTTTATTCTTTAAATTTAGAATTCATCTAACAGCATCTGCATTCACAGGCACTCAATTTATGAGTCAAAAAAAAGAATACTATTCATACTTGCTCACCGTCTACAAATTAACACAAACTGACACGGTTCGTAAACTGCCCCCCATTCCATGCTAATTATCTTAACCCAGCAGCATGTTCAGCATATAGGATACATTCCAAACGTGTTCCACATGTATAATGAAGCACTGTATTCATCATTTAATAAACACTTTTATGCAAAATTTCTACATTGAATTGTATCTTGTCTACTTTAATCGATTTGAAGCTACACTACTGGTGTGTCACACTGTAAAAAATGTTACACTGAATTCTCATTGGTGGTTATTGCCTGTTCTTGTCCAAGTTAAACAATAACTACCAATCAGAAATTAATGTTGCTTATTCCCTGCATGACAAACAGGAAGTATTAGCACAACAACAGAGAAACTAGATGCAAAAGTCATTAACTGATTGAAAAGGGATGCTGTCAGGGTTGTGTGATTGCATAAATTGTCCAAAATTTGTACAAAACTGTGCACTTGGAGAGCAGTGATGCATGAGAAATCCTGCAAATTAGTTGAAAGTCCTGCATATGAAAAATGTGATACAATTTTATTTAACATTTCTTGTTGCGACATCTGTTTTTCGGTAGGCAACCTTTTGCACATCTGGGTCCTTGAAGGATGACATGAATGGTTATTAAACTAAATCTGATTGGTAAAATTGTGCCCTGGAATAAAGCATTATGACGTGGTTTGAAGTTTTACAAATGCGTGTTTAAAATACGGGCTACCAAGAAAGGAAAGATATTTATTTGAATACCTGTCTGCATAAGCAGACTATGGCTTGATGGACTAAAAACCCTAATACAGCATTATGGAATAGATAAGAAATCTGACATAGTAGTCATTAAACAGATTCAAGAAAGTAAGTTTATGTTTAGTGAAAAATTCTGTATCCAAAAGATAATATCTGTGAGCTCTGGAAAACTGTACATAACAAACAGCCATAAAGATCAGTTTCCCAACATATTCAAACTGACAAAGGTGTGTGTATATATATATATATATATATATATATATATATATATATATAGATATATATATATGCCACTTCAGAAGGAAGCACATAACAATATTCACACGCACAGATAAGGAACAGAGTATGCTCAGAAGTAATTAACAGATTAATGCTTATACAACTAGAGGTGACACCTGTCAAAGATGTTGATTTCAGTACAGCTCTAAGAAAGTGGAACAGGAAGAAAGAGATAGGAAAGTGTTAGGTAAATACTGAACTATGGCTGTTTCCTCCTCCCCCTCCTTTTTTCTACATCCCCCTTATGTCGGTGACAAAGAGGAAGGTCCTCCTTACGATAAAATTCTGGCAGCATCTCTCCTTAAATTGTTAATGGAGAACCAAAATATGGAATGTCTCTTTCTATGCAGAGATATTTAACTAGTAAATGAAGGTGTCAATGGAATGAATACAATTGAACAGAATCAGCAAGGGGGCAGATTTCAAACTGCTCAAGTTTATCACCTTGTGTAAATTTAAAAAAAAGAAAAAAAGAATAGGACAGGGTATTGTCAATAGTTTTCCTTCTTCACTAACAAATACAAGTACCTGTGGCCACAGCAGTCTTTTGCATCTACGGGAAGTACAATATGATAGATTTTGTTGGTATTCATCCTCATTCCCCTACCCAGATTTGTTCTAGATGAGATTTTCTTTGCATGAGGAAATAGCATTATTTCTTCTGTTTTGAAGATAACGTTGTAATGTCTTCCAAGTTTACGCGAGACATGAAATTGATAATAAGATGTTTTCGAGCATCCATGACATCAAAACAAAGAGCCTTTAGGCTAAAGTGAATTAAATGGAGCCACCATTAAATGGCCTAAAATGTGGAAAAAACTCACTGACAACCAAAAGGTAGTCAGTCTGTTATCTTGTCATTGATGAGAATTGCATATGAACATATGATAACTACATGTCTATCTGTAATCTGCATACTAGAAATAAAACTAGTATGCCAACATACATAAAAGGGCAACACCTACCTTCCAAAGATGGAAAGATCATCAAGTTCATATGCGTATCAATATGTATCATATTGCAGCTGTGTATCATGAATCATATCGATACACGGCACAGGTGTATCGCTTCACCCCCACAAGTCAAACTGTAAAATTCATGTCTGAGTTATTTACAGGAGTAAAGCGAAACCAATTATTTTAAGCAAAATATTGGGATTTTTTTCATTTTAGATCATGCAATTTCTCTCTATTGCTGTTTTGCACAAATCCACTGATCACCCACCTTCCCTTTATCTATGAATACACAGTACATGGAAAGGATAAATAATATCATGGATACAAAGTTTCTTGTCATGTACACCATTATCTTGACATTGTACAAGCAGAGTACACCATTCACTTTATGCTGAACATGCTGAGTACACCATTCTCTTTATACTGTACATGAGTATACCATTCGTTTCAAACTGCACATGCTGAATACACCATTCTCTTTACATAATTTACATGCTGAGTATACCATTCTCTAAACAATGTATATGATGAGTACAATGTTCTTTTTACATTGTACATGCTGAGCACTCTGTTCTCATATTAAAGGAAACCTTTATACTGACTGGCACTGAGGACAGTCTAATGTTATTGATCATACTGTTTTCTTTATTATTTCTTTTGTTCATGCCAGGTACAACATTCTCCTATTTTAAACAACCTTCCCTGTATACAATTGAGTCAGACAGTCCAATAAAATAGACTACACATTTACTTCAAGAAACACAAGCAAAATTGAGTTTATAAGATTCTTTGGTATCCTCTAAATATAAAAATGTACACAATTCTATGGAATCCATAACAATACCCATATTATAAGACAAACATCAATATAAATAGGGGCTTTTTAGTGAGGGAACCACTATATCTCTACTTCTTCTTATCAGTGCAGAAATTAATAACATTTTACCTGTGGAGAAAACAAGCAGAGTGTTATTCCAGAGCCCCTTTGCCTTAAAAGCTTCTGTAAGGTTACCAATACCCTCATCCATGGCAGCCACCATTCCTGTTTCAGATTAAAAACATGAGATGGGTTAAAGAAAGTTAGATGTGTTGAGTGTACAAAAGTTCTAACATTTTAAATTTATGTATTCTTCTGGATTAGCAGATTCATTTTTCATTTCCATTTAAGCTTACCAATCTCTTTTATTCACTCAGTGTTCACTGGCAATATTATTTCAAAACTTCTATCAAAATCTCTCCTTTACTCCAATAACTAACAACATCCACACAAATTTAAGTTTTCTATAAAATCTTAATATAGGAATTGCTCAATGTAGCAAAGGTCTATCAAAGTGACTGATGTTCTACTGTCAGAAAAGAATTTGCAGGAAACTGGGATAAGACCATTGCTTTAACTACTAGGAGCTGAAACCATCTCTGATATTCTGGAGTAATAAAATGATTTTCAAGACGGTCACCTTGGTGGCCATATTGGATTTAATATGGGCACCATTTTCACTTAGGTCCAGTAAAATATCACAAGTCTTCTGGTGAAAACACTGTACTGATATCACCATCCATTCAGAAAGCGTAGCGATGACAAGAGATCTCAAGAATGGCTATCTGAGTGCCCTATCTGATGCAAGATTGGCAAAAGCTTCAATCAGATATCACAAGAAGTCTTTTAAAGAAGACTCCATGCAATGTAACCATCCTTTCAACAGAAGAAGCAATAATATAATTTTTAAGGTGACAGATATGGATGTAGGCATATTGGAAGTCAGATCAGTACCATTTAGGATCTACTAGGTACTGTATGAAGAGTTCTGGAAAGTGATAACAAGATTTTTTCAAGATGGCTGCCATGGTGGCCATATTGGATGTCTGAGCAGCACCATTTTAATTTAGAACCAACCAGACCTATTAAGAAGTCTTTAGGTGAAAATCCCACATTGAAAAACCATCTATTCAGAAGGACTAGCGACAGCAAAATCTTCTTGAAGGCTGCAGTGGCAGCCATATTGGATGTAAGATTGTTGTCATTTCATACAAGAATAACAGATCTTTTTTTGAAACCCCATACAGATATGGCCATACATTTTTCAAGGTGGCAACTGTGGCAACCATAATGAATGTCTGAGCTGAAACATTTTCATTTAAGACTAACTATACCTTTGGATGAATGTATGTATAAAATTTCATGGCAATCTTCTTATTAGTTTTGGATAAATAGTGATAATAAACTAGTGCTAATGGAAGGATGGAAAATGGACAAACAGAGGGTGATGGACAACAGGCCATCTCAAAAGGTCTTCTTGTTTATCACTAATATAGCTAAAACTAAGGCAATTGTGCATATGTGCACCATTCTTTTTAAACAGTGTATTTGTCCACTAATTTTACATGCAAATGTAGAGAGGTCCATGATAAACGAACAAAGTATAGTCCTTTTCTTGCTCTTCGTTTTTTTAATGGAATCTCTGAACTTCTCAAAGTGTAAGCACCAGTAGCTGAGAAGTCAAGAGAGTTGGTCAAAGAAATGTGAATTAAATTACTGGTTTGAACTGAATTTGATGTAATGTGCCTATCTTTCTTCTTTAGTCCTCCTTCATTGATTAGCAAGTAGTGTACAGAATTCAACCTGTGTCCATGGACATATCTATTTCAGCATCAAAATGCTGCCATGAGTACTGCACAGTCTGTGATTTTCTTAAATGTTTACCACTTAAGATTAATCACTACAGCCAATATGACACAGTTCACAGAGAGACAATCATGTTCTGCCAGTAAGACATAGTTCACAGTAGGACATTGCTGTTCTGCAAATATGACACAGTTCACAGAAGGACATTCCTGTTCTGCCATCATGACACAGTTTACAGAACGACATTTCTGTTCTGCTAATATGACACAGTTCACAGAAGGACATTCCTGTTCTGCAAATATGACACAGTTCACAGAAGGACATTCCTGTTCTGCCATCATGACACAGTTTACAGAAGGACATTCCTGTTCTGCAAATATGACACAGTTCACAAAAGGACATTCCTGTTCTGCCATCATGACACAGTTCACAGAGGGACAATCATGTTCTACCAATATGACACAGTTCACAGTGGGATATTCCTGTTCTGCCATTATGACACATTTCACAGTGGGATATTCCTGTTCTGCCATTATGACACATTTCACAGTGGGATATTCCTATTCTGCCATTACGACACATTTCACAGTGGGATATTCCTGTTCTGCCAATATGACACATTTCATAGTGGGATATTCCTGTTCTGCCAATATGACACATTTCACTGAGGGTCAAGAATAAAACTAGAAATGTGATCATGGAACATGGATGCCCCACCACAGTGCCTGAAGACAGACCTTATTTTTAACTGATGGATGAACAGATTAGGGTAACATTATATGCCATAAAGCTGTCATGGCAACTAATCATATGCATCAAAAGACAACAATTTCCTAGCCCAACTAGCCTGGACAACTAAAACGTATTGCTAGCTAAGTCAAATTTCATTTAAGGTGCCCAATTTTACATACAAATAAGAATAAAATTTTTAAAAAATGAGAACATTTTCTTTGCATTATCCATGCCAAGACTATTAGGTCTAAATTTGAATTGTGGACCCCTCCTCCCCCTGCCAGTGCAATGGTATGGAAAAGATTTGGCACCTCAGGTGTCAAAATTTGATAATTTTTTTAAGAAGAATTCACTCCATTTTAGGGCAAGGATTTTCATGAATTTATTACATTGCTACACACTATGAATTAAAAAATTACAAAAAGAAACTTTATTTCTCTGTGGATACAACAGAACATCTTCACCAATGCATAAATTAAGGTACCAATTATGAAGAAGTCATTCATATTTACAAAACTACACAAATTAATACCTATTATAATAAAGGAATTCACAGTAATTTCTATATCCTAACATCAGTCAAATCAATCAAGCAAGAATCTTTATTAATGACTTACACTGTACTGTTTAGCTTCAATGCTACAAAGTGGTAGTTTTAGGAAACAATTCAAAATATAATTATTCCAATATATACTCTAATAATCTAAAGAAATATTAATTTTTTTGCATTATATGATAGACAATATTGTTGCAATTATTCTAGTACATAAAAACATAACTATATATTCGAAAAGCCAATATAAAGCATACTTGTAGTGCTACACTAAACAGTATACATCTGATATACATATTTATCCAATATGATTTTTCTTTCTTCTGGTCTTACAATGTTGTATTGAGTTAGCTCCCTTTGACAATTTACCTGCATAAATCCTCCTGTCCCTGTCCTTGATGTGTTGGTATTTGTCCATGTAGCTGTCTGGCACCTGCATGGGCTCATGGACTGCTTGGTAAGCCAGGTATATGAATAGGGGCTTAAAAGAAAAGGAATAAACAAATAAATAAATACAAAAATGATGTGGAACACTATCTGGTGTGTTAACTGTAAATTTATTCACCCTTAATCTTCCTTTCATGTGACTTTCAAGTCTGTTATCACAAAATCTTTCTGCCTGAAAAATGATCATAAGTCTTATAATTTGCGAAATCATTTAAGACTGATTCATTTCATGTATAACAAGATGTCCGATGGTGTAAATCTCCACTGGTAATAACTCAATAAAAGCCCAATCTTGGAGTATGGTGTAAATATCACTAATAAATCAGTAAAAGCCAAACATTGGAGGATGGTGTAAATCCCTATCAGCTACATATGAAAAAGGTCAAATACACTTTGTGCATAATGTAAGCATCCCTATCCCCTCTTGCTCCATATCTATAGTAAAAGTCACATAGGTTATGTACGCATTCAACACTGATTTTTTCAGTAATGGGTGTCATTTTATAGAATTTGAGTCTACATACCTTAAAGTGGCAAGTATTCGCTTCATTTGGATTATTATACATTCACATTCCTTTGGAAGGTTATTATTTACATGCCCCAAAAAGTGCATACAGCAAAGTCAACGTTAAAGTATGTGGACATTGTTGGACGAAATGAACCTAAAGCAGACCTGCCAAACCTGACGAGTCTGTCTCAGTAAGGCAGTTGATTTTTTTCTGTAAGTTTGACCAGTTTTCAGTAAGGTGTAAAAAAATATCATAAACTGTTATTATAAAGCTCGAAAACATAATTAAAAGTTCCGTATTTGAAACATGCAGCGAAAATAAACATTATGTTCAACTGAAAAGTTTGTAAAGTATGCGTAGACTTTATTTACCACTTGTACAGTTGCACAAACTCAAGTTCCAAACCCTATGCAGCTCAATGGCTTGTTGCTATCTCTAACTTGACATAATTCTTATTTTTTTCCATTTCACATGATGACGGCAATCATATCTCCCACCATTAGTCATACTCAAAGTGGCATGTGATGTCCAATAAACATAATTGTGTCCCTTCCAGCTTTTATTCACTAGAATCTGAATATTCCTTTCTACTGTTCGGTGTTGATTATTAACACTTTTCAAGAGGCTTATTTTCCCTTTCGCCTTAAACATGCATCTCTTGTTGGACGCCATTTTAAAAAAATTCTAAAATCAACAGTTTGATCATGCAGACGCTTCGCATGAACAAATAGGTGCAGTTTAAAGCATCTGAGGTGCTGCTGTAAAGTTAGTCTGGTTCCCTGACTAATTTCACTAATTTTATTATGAAACCCAGATCCAAATCAAACACGGATGAACAAATTTTCCGGATTTTTTGGCAATGATCATTTTTCCATAGTTTTTGCTTTAATGCCATTAAGTCCATATTGTAAGGGTAATTTTCGTAAGACTTACAGCAAAATCATAAGGGTTGGCAGGTCTGCTAAAGGTGAGATTCTGTACAATCTGGATTGAATGTCACGTGCTGTGATGTCACAATGAACGCTACGCATATTGATAAACAAATTCATACTACCCTATACTGTGACAATTCCACTCAAAGTGCTCTTTTCTTGACACAAGTTCAGTACATGGCCACCATTGTAAAAGACCATAGAGATCGATAATTTTCGTCGGGAAATTTCTTGATGACAGTTAAGGTGCAAATCATTCAAAACTCAGGATTTAATGGACTTTGGTTACAGAAAAGCAGTGCTTGATTTTAAAAGAACAATTTATATTTAATTTAAAATGAGTAAATACGCATACATGACACATGACATGTACTATAGAGGATGAATCCAACTTTCAAAACACTGTGCACATCTACATACTGCCCACAACTGTACACCAAAGTTTGAAGTCTCTACCTCATATGATGAATGAGTATGCCAAGTCTTTAGTCTCTATCTTAAATGGCAAATGGGCATGGCAAGTTCAAAGTCTCTATCTCAAATGGTGAATGAGTACACCAAGTCTGAAGTCTCTATCTTAAATGGCAAATGAGCATGGCAAAGTTCAAAGTCTCTATCTCAAATGGTGAATGAGAATGCCAAGTCTGAAGTCTCTATCTTAAATGGCAAATGGGCATGGCAAAGTTCAAAGTCTCTATCTCAAATGGTGAATGAGTACACCAAGTCTGAAGTCTCTATCTTAAATGGCAAATGAGCATGGCAAAGTTCAAAGTCTCTATCTCAAATGGTGAATGAGTACACCAAGTCTGAAGTCTCTATCTTAAATGGCAAATGAGCATGGCAAAGTTCAAAGTCTCTATCTCAAATGGTGAATGAGAATGCCAAGTCTGAAGTCTCTATCTTAAATGGCAAATGAGCATGGCAAAGTTCAAAGTCTCTATCTCAAATGGTGAATGAGAATGCCAAGTCTGAAGTCTCTATCTTAAATGGCAAATGAGCATGGCAAAGTTCAAAGTCTCTATCTCAAATGGTGAATGAGAATGCCAAGTCTGAAGTCTCTATCTTAAATGGAAAATGAGTATGCCAAAGTTTGAAGTCTCTATCTCAAATGATGAATGAGAATGCCAAGTCTGAAGTCTCTATCTTAAATGGCAAATGAGCATGGCAAAGTTCAAAGTCTCTATCTCAAATGGTGAATGAGAATGCCAAGTCTGAAGTCTCTATCTTAAATGGCAAATGAGCATGGCAAAGTTCAAAGTCTCTATCTCAAATGGTGAATGAGAATGCCAAGTCTGAAGTCTCTATCTCAGATGGTAAATGATTATGCCAAAGTTTGAAGTCTCTATCTCAAATGATGAATGAGAAGTTTTACAGCATTACTCTCACATATATGCATGTCTATAAGGACAGGATAACATAATCCAAATTCATCTTATAAAAAACTTGGGGATAGCTATGAGCAAGGCTGCCAGAACATGGTCGATTTATTTATTGTTAAGGTTTAAATCTTCATGGTTAAACTGAAAATGTCATATTTGTGTAGACTTGCATTACAAGATATGCCTGTAATGGACAAGGGAGTTGTATTTTTGTGTAGATTTACATCACTAGATATGCCTGTAATGGACAAGGGAGTTGTATTTTTGTGTAGATTTACATCACTAGATATGCCTGTAATGGGCAAGGGAGTATTATAGATTTGCGCCTGAGTACTATACATATGCTCATAATGGGCAAGATAGTCCTATACATATGCCCATAATGGGCAAGGGAGTCCAATATATATGCCCATAAAGGGCGAGGAAGTACGTATGCCTATAATGGGCAAGGGAGTCCTATATATATGCCCACAATGGGCAAGAGAGTCCTGTTTTCTTTATATGAGGATGATATTGTGTTGTATCCATAAATTCCTGGTACGAAGCTGCCATGAAGTCAACGAAATCTTGAAGACCATGAAAATTCACCTAACGTAATAGTACTCACTTCATCTATATTATGATACCATGCAGTGTTGTTGTTGTCGTAGGGTTTAACGCCATTTTTCAGCACACGATAGGCTATACATGGCAGCCAGTATTAATGGTGGAGGAAGAACCCGGGAAAACCCTGGAAAGAACCACCGACCCATGAGAAGCTACTGGCAAGCTTTCTCACATACCCACATTGGCCGAATCCGAGACTCGAACCCACGCAGACAGAGGTGAGATGGCAGTGATCCATAATGGATAGCGCTTTAGACCACTCGGCCATACCATGCAGTGAAGGACTTCTAATCACATATGGGGATATTGTATACAAAGATAACTTACAGTGAGGTACTACTGCATTTGACTTATTATACAAAGATACCTTACAGTGAGGTACTACTGCATTTGACTTATTAGACATCAAGACAACTCTGATATTTGAAAGAGCATTTTTTTAAAAATCAATTTGTTTTCAATATCACCACATGAAATAAAAACATTCAGTATTTATGTTAAAAACTGCACAAGATTAGCAAAGTAGGGCATAATATTTTTTGTGTACCCTACCTAGTATTCTGCTGCCCTGTTTACCCTGACCCAATTCTGTCAGCATACCTGCCAACACCCTGAGTGGTACATGTGCATTTGAAGTGGGCAAAACACACACTCTGAGTATAACAAGATCTTGTGAATGGCACATTATATGTCTTCACAGTGTTTAATAGTCCTCAGTACAGATAAGTGAAATTTCTGTGCAGAATAATTTTTCTTCTTTCAGTCAGTGACCTGTATCTTTGAACAAAATCAAAAGGCTTCTTCAGTGCTATAAGTGCAAGCCAACAAGAAATTTTGGTCGGGGCATTTGATGTAGAACTAACATTATTGTATGAAAACCATTTTTCCCTTTCAAAATGACCTAAACCTTTGACCTATTGACCTCCAAATCAACAGTCATCTTCCTTACCCCAAACGCAAGCAATCCACAAAATCTGGTTAAAATATGTGATGTATAATTCATGTCACTATGCAGACACCATTTTTATTCTTCAAGTCAGTGACTTGACTTTTGGCCTTTTGACTCCAAAATATACTAGATGCTTCACCACCCAAAGTGGATTAAATCACAGGCATATTCTTCTTTAATACCTTGCAGAACCATTAATATCCATGATATTAGTGACAAATAATGTTCTCATAAAATCTGGGAAACATGTTCTGTACTTTTGGCTTCCTAGTCCTATTGGCATAAAGCATGGGTCTCAAACTCAAACCACCCTGCAGGCCGCATGAAGGCATTTTTGATAGCCCATGAGCCACACCACCTTTGTTATCTCTCACGACATTTTGCAGGCCACAGGATACAGTTTGGTGGGCCACATGCAGCCCATGGGCCGCATGTTTTGAGACCCCGGGCATAAACGGTAAGGAATGGGCAGATAAAGCAGCCCCGCAGTCACCTGTTTCCAAGCAGAAGATGCCAAATACTGACTTGAAATATTGTACAAAATTAACATATATGTCACACTTGGCAAAATACATGGTTTGAAAAACTCCACAAACTTAAGAACATCAAACTCACTACAGGTAAGTGGTATCAGTCATAAAGAACAAATCAGATAGATTATGTGGTGCTGTGCTAATCAAGTATCAGACACAAATACCTGACTGGACTAATGCAATCCTCTGATGACAGTGAAGCACATATTTATCGAGTGTGACAGAAGTATTTCCAAAATGTTAGACTTGGAATGTGTCAAAACAAATGGCTTGGACCAAAGTCACAATGATGCATGAATCTGGCATACATGGCAATTTTAAGCATTTGGGTGTCAGTTCAACTGTGACTGAAAATAAGATAGAACTCTGCATGCTGCATCTCTGCAGACAAATACTGCCAATAAAAGCAATGCACTGAATGGTAGCAGTGTTTATAATGCAAACTACAGTGAAATTATAAACAGTTTTGGTTTTTCAGCATCTTGCCCAAACACTTTCATATGGCTGGACAGACTTAACGTTCCACAGGCAGTTACATAATGATTCAGACACAGCTTGCAATGATACTGGTCAGTGGTCCATTGGATTTTACATATACACTGACAGACAGACAGGTGAAGCTTTGAAATTGGTCAATGAAATCTTTGGGTGAGACTTTACCTTGGACACATCATAGTTGTTGACAATATCAATGGCTTTCTGCGTAAATAAATGGGTGGAATAGTGTCCAGTCTCATTATTGACTGGGTCCATGTTGTTCCTTAAATCTGTCCCACATAAATGCCCATCACACCTATAGTGTGTGTAGTAGTCCTCACTCCCCAGCAGATAACCTAGACAAAAAAAATAACATTCTTTGAAGTTAAAACTGAATTGAATCATCTCATCATCTTCAGCATATACATGTATAACCTGAATGGTTTGTCAGTGGAAAACATCTGTAAAGCTTATAATACAGTCAAACCTACCTGAGCAGGCAATTCTGAACTTTGTCTTTCCTGCGAAGTTGAGCTATGTATTTTGATCCCAAGAAAACCATTTTTATGATGATCAAACTTCTGTGTATTGGCCACCTCCATAAATCAGCCAATATTTAGTTCCACTGTTCAGTTTTGGACAGTTTCAATGTAATTACACATTCTAAGTACATATATCAAAAGGTTGCAGCTTGGCACTTGACTGATTACAAATGTGGGTCAACAAAGGATCATACAAGCAAAGTTGACCTGTACTTACCCGAATCAGGAAGTGAGAAGTTGTAAACAAAAAAGTGTTTTTAATCTCCTTAGCCCTGCAAAAGTTGTATTTTTTCTTTTATGCTTAAATTTTAATGTACAATCTGTTGGAATTTCAGTTCACATGTAAAGGATGAACTCTGGTGATGTATCACATTCAAACCAAATGACATGTAAAACAGGGAATTCCACTGAGGAAATCCTAGCATGATGACTGAGACCGATTACCTTACAAATTGGATTACTTTGCATAATATCACTAACATAATCATAACATGCATATGGATATTACTGAATTGCACTGAATCAAATCTAATTACTCTGTCAAATCTAATTACTCTGTCAACCATTGCCAGTCGACTGATCATGTGGTGATCTTAAAACCTCTAAATAAAGAAAACAAATCAAATTCTAGGTTAGGTAGCAAAAAACAGGAGTATGAACAAAATCAGTCAAGGCATTTTCTGACGAAATGGCAGATTGGTCAGTCATGGCTGAATATAACTAAAAAAAATGGTGAAATTCTTTTTCCAAATAAAACAACAGACATCTTAGAGTCCTTAGTTTAATTTTTCTGATGGAGGGCCAGAATTTTTGGATGAGCAAAAATGTATTCAGGCACGAAAGTCTTGAATTTACTGGCCCAAATTGGTAAATGGGAGTAAAATTTAGTTTTATTCCCCGAGACTGAACTAAAAGAACTTCAGCAGCATGTGTCAACAAACTGCATGCTTTGTCCATCAGGAAATGAAATCTGTATTGATGACTTTAAGGTGAAAACTTTAATGCGTCAAAATGAGCAACAATCTTGGTCCATATGAACATGTATATGTAGTTTGTGGTGAATACGTGGGTTAGCAAGATAACTGTGCTACTATATTAAGGTGCAGAAACAAACGAAACTTTGCTGCAAAATAGTATATTAATGTGTTTTTCATATTGTTATTATTATTATTATTGTTATTATTATCTGAAAAATGTTGTTTACAGAGCCGTGGGGTTACCAGGCTGACGGATCTGGGTTATCATATATACTGGGATAGCTCTCAGTGCAGTCTTGAACCATCATCACTACTTCTACATTTTTTCAAAACTAATAACTCTTAAACAAGTCAAAATGGTTTATAATTAACTCATATAATGAGAAAAGGATAAATCTTAAAAACTGTCTCAATATTCCTATCCACTTCCAATCTCACAAATAGAGATTCAACGAAAACAATGCTGACTTGCATGTATTTGTCAGATATATTCCAATTTTACCTACAATTTGTTTGTATCTGTTTCTCTAAAAGTTCACCGCAGTTAAATGTTTCTGTGCATTACCAACTGATGTCAGTCACCACCTCTTTTGTCCAATACACCCATGTATATCAGTAATAATCAGATGCATTGGTGTTTGCTGTAACGTATTTCTTCTTGCACTTCTGCAGTTCAGGGCTCGGTCCATAATTCTGATATATGAATTCATCAATGGTCACCATACAAAGGTTGATGGTTTTCCCCAGGTTCTGATGTGTCCTTTACCTTAATTACTCATGCAAAAATCATAGCCCTTGAAAGTATGTAACATAAGCTGATATCAGGCCTTCAAAGCATCAATTTTCCCACTTCCTGTTGCAATTTCACTTTTACACATGCATGTACTATCTAGCTATTACATTAAACTGCCCATCACTAGGTTCACACAAGTAACTGCTAAAATTACCAGTGGCAATTATCTGCCACAGGTGACCACTGCTTTGATTTTAAAAGAAGCCTTCATTTGGGAAATGGAAAATCTATTATCATTGCTTGATTCATTCAACACTGGTATAAGTATCCTGATATTAGCATTACAATTACTGACCCAACTCTCTGACTTGAGTTCACAAGGCTCTGAAGTTTAGTCACCCAACACATGTGCATATTCACACTTTGGTCACTGCACAAAGTACAAGTATTCTGGCCAAATGTCTAAAAAATGAGCACCATGCATTTGTAATTAACTGATTAATGCTAGGTACAATTAATAAGCTACTAATAATTAATACACATTCCAAAGTGCCACCTGTTGACCAATATAGAAGCATGCTACTGAATATGCAGAGTGAGTTGATGTAAATTCTTGACTAAGAGGAATTTCTTTTGGGGTTGTGGAGGGTGTGATGTGATGTGATGTGATTGTGATTTTTAACGTAGCTTTAACAATTTTTCAGTCATATCGCTACGATGTCTGCAGTGTGGCAGTTTATAGTGATGTCTAGCACTGGGGCATCATGCTGCAGACATGTAGCATGAGGTTCCCACCCAGTCACATTATCCTGACACCAGGCCGACCAGTCCCTATGACTAACCTCTTAATGCTGAGCGCCAAGCGAGGCAGCTGTTAGTATCATTTTTGTAAGTCTTTGGTATGACTCGACCGGGGATCGAACCCACGACCTCCCGCATCCGAGGCAGACGCTCTAACCACTAGGCCACCGGAGCGGTCAGGGTTGTGGAGGGCAATGATACATTGATTCAACACTGGAAATATATAGGACCATATTAAAAGTATGAAGGCACATGGAGATCATACAACAGTGTTTCAAAGGATCCTGCTTGTCATCTCTATTTTCTTTATATGGTAGGCATGGAGTCCAACCCCAGTCCAAAGACCCAATTGTCTTGGCCATCTCAAATTTGTCACAATTATGATGAAATAAAACAGGTAACCTAAGTTTAGTAACGAAAAATGAAAAACACTCAATTCTACTGATTTAACGGGATGATAGGAGTGTTATTACCAAACTCCAGGATGAGTATTAAAACAGGAATTATGCCATAATAAATCAGGCAATACACAATACTTTTTCTGAACTAAGTTATGAAAAACAAATAATTCAGTAGAAAAATCAGTTGCTAAAAATTAAACTAAATAAAGATTCACTGTACTATATAGAAAATAAAAGTTACTGAAAATAATAATCCTGAATCAGAGACAGAATGCAGAAAGAAGCATACTATTATATATGAATGAAGACCCTGACCTTAACACTAACACACGTTTTAACTGAGAGCACCGGCATGTGGTACCCATAAGCCTAGGTTGACAGTGGTGAAATTTCAAGAGGTGGAAAGAAAACAAAGCTGTTTTGTTTAGGATTTATGAGAAAAGCTGCACACAAAAAAAAATGAAAACTTGTGAAAAAGCATGGGTAAATAGTCGCTGAGGGTCAATGCATCATATTGTACCATCAGGTCATCTGGCTTTCACTTTTTAAGGCAAGGCAAATTTAAGATTCAAATAACTTCACCTTGATAAGAAAGCAATTGTTTTTAGTAAATTAGGTTTCTCCTGTAATACCTAATCACATTACATTAGAATAACTCTCTTTGCTACTTCAGAATCCAGCCCTACTGAAATGATGGAAAACATCTTTCTGTCCACTACATAGACAAAGGGAAACAACTGTTACAGGTAAACTCCCCTGTCTACAAGCTAGGTGGCTACTGGTATATCCAGTTTAAACCAATTTTTACTTGCGACAGACCTGAAATGACACTTGCATTGCAGGAAAGGGTGGATAATTGGTAAAGTGATCAGGTAAGTATTATAGGAGAAACCAAATTTACAAAAAAAATTGCTTTCTCCAACAAATACATTATGTGATCACATTTGATGAACAGATAAGAGGAGGAAGAAATGCTGAGCATCCTACATCTGCCTGAATCACCCAGTAAAAGCATGACTGCTCTCCTACCTCTACCTAAATCACCCAGAAAAAGTATGACTGCTCTACGAAATGGATGAACTTCTCCCAATGTTGAGCATCTTATATCTGCCAGAATCACCCAGTAAAAGTATGACTGCTCTCCTACCTCTACCTGAATCGCCCAGTAAAAGCGTGACTGCTCTCCTACCTCTACCTGAATCACCCAGTAAAAGTATGACTGCTCTCCTACCTCTACCTGAATCACCCAGTAAAAGTATGACTGCTCTCCTACCTCTACCTGAATCAACCAGTAAAAGCATGACTGCTCCCCTACCTCTACCTGAATCATCCAGTAAAAGTATGACTGCTCTCCTACCTCTACCTGAATCATCCAGTAAAAGTATGACTGCTCTCCTACCTCTACCTGAATCATCCAGTAAAAGCATGACTGCTCTCCTACCTCTACCTGAATCATCCAGTAAAGGCATGACTGCTCTCCTACCTCTACCTGAATCACCCAGCAAAAGCATCACTGCTCTCCTACCTCTACCTAAATCACCCAGTAAAAGTATGACTGCTCTACAAAATGGATGAACTTCTCCCGATGTTGAGCATCCTACATCTGCCAGAATCATCCAGTAAAAGTATGACTGCTCTCCAACCTCTACCTGAATCACCCAGTTAAAGTATGACTGCTCTCCTACCTCTACCTGAATCACCCAGCAAATGCATGACTGCTCTCTTACTTCTACCTGAATCACGCAGTAAAAGTATGACTGCTTTCCTACCTCTACCTGAATCACCCAGTAAAAGTATGACTGCTCTCCTACCTCTACCTAAATCATCCAGTAAAAGCACGACTGCTCTCCTACCTCTACCTGAATCATCCAGTAAAAGCATGACTACTCCCTCTACCTGAATCATCCAGTAAAAGTATGACTGCTCCACGAAATGGATGAACTTCTCCCAATGTTGAGAATCCTACATCTGCCAGAATCATCCAGTAAAAGTATGACTGCTCTCCTACCTCTACCTGAATCACCCAGTAAAAGTATGACTGCACCTCTACCTCTACCTGAATCACCCAGTAAAAGCATGACTGCTCTCTTACCTCTACCTGAATCACCCAGTAAAAGCATGATTGCTCTCCTACCTCTACCTGAATCATTCAGTAAAAACATGACTGCTCTCCTACCTCTACCTCAATCACCCAGTAAAAGTATGACTGCTCTCCTACCTCTACCTGAATCACCCAGTAAAAGCATGACTGCTCTCCTACCTCTACCTAAATCACCCAGTAAAAGCATGACTGCTCTCCTACCTCAACCTGAATCACCCAGTAAAAGCATGACTGCTCTCCTACCTCTACCTGAATCACCCAGTAAATGCATGACTGGTCTCCTAACTCTACCTGAATCATCCAGTAAAAGTATGACTGCTCTCCTACCTCTACCTAAATCACCCAGTAAAAGCATGACTGCTCTCCTACCTCTACCTGAATCACGCAGAAAAAGCATGACTGCTCTCCTACCTCTACCTGAATAATCCAGTAAAAGTATGACTGCTCTCCTACCTCCACCTGAATCATCCAGTAAAAGCATGACTGCTCTCCTACCTCTACCTGAATCATCCAGTAAAAGCATGACTGCTCTCCTACCTCTACCTGAATCATCCAGTAAAACCATGACTGCCTTCCCACCTCTACCTGAATCATCCAGTAAAAGCATGACTGCTCTCCTACCTCTACCTGAATCATCCAGTAAAAGCATGACTGCTCCCTCTACCTGAATCATCCAGTAAAAGCATGACTGCTCTCCTACCTCTACCTAAATCACCCAGTAAAAGTATGACTGCTACACGAAATGGATGAACTTCTCCCAATGTTGAGCATCATACATCTGCCAGAATCATCCACTAAAAGTATGACTGCTCTCCTACCTCCACCTGAATAATCCAGTAAAAGTATGACTGCTCTCCTACCTCCACCTGAATCATCCAGTAAAAGCATGACTGCTCTCCTACCTCTACCTGAATCATCCAGTAAAAGCATGACTGCTCTCCTACCTCTACCTGAATCATCCAGTAAAAGCATGACTGCTCTCCTACTTCTACCTGAATCACCCTGTATAAGCATGACTGCTCTACGAAATGGATGAACTTCTCCCAATGTTAGTTTACAACAAAAAACAATTTGTTTATAAACATGCATGGAAGATCCCTGTGGGATTCTGCACAACCATCAACAGTTTCCCAGGTGAATCCAGCAAAAGTGGCAAATTCATCTCTGGGTCAAGGCAGTGCTAAATTCATTAATGGTGAGGGATCACTGTCTGTGCAGCTACCACTAACCCAACAAGATTCAGTTCTCTCCTTAGCAAGGCCCATGAAACAAATGGAAGATGGAGAAAGCAGATACTGGGCATGCCACTCAGTCAACTGCCTCTGTTATATCCTGAATTGAGACATTATGCTCAAGACCAGACTCATGGAAGCCGCTTGTATTTTCATGAGCTGGAATGTTCATTAGCGTACCTGTGAAAGCTATGAGAGAACACTGATTTAATAACTTTTTCTGAAGAATCAAGGCTGATGATGCTGTTTTGGTGCCCACTGTGCCCTTGTATGCTGGCCAACTCGTCGCGCATGCAGGTGTCTTAGAAGTGCATAAGGAAATAGATGAGGATAATTTGGCACCTGTGGGTTACAGTGTCTTGCATTCCTGCCTTCCGAGGTAGGATTACTCTTTACATTTGGTTCAGATATAGTCTGTGCACCTTAGGTAACATTTGAGGGTACACACTGGGTCCTGCAGCCTTCCTTCTTCAAACAGATCTATCAAGGAAAGGGAAGGAGTAGTTGTTGTTGGTTGACTAGTGACAGAAAGCTGCTCTTAGCAAGGAACAATGGTTGTGTCATTGGAATGACTGTAAACCATCAGAACAGAACTGTATTTGGTTTGCTCTACAGATACTGAATCTTGTTCATTCACTTTGCATGTTGAAGCTAGTGTTATAAGTTGCAAATCATGGATGATATCTGCTTCAGTATGTGTGTGTAGGGGGGAAGATGATAGTTAAAACTTAGATGAGTTTGGTCATTTCAAACTTTTATCTTCATTTAATGTGCCCAAACAGCACCCCTGAAGGGACTTTCTTGCACCAAAGATGAAAAATAAGGATCACTGGTGCAAGGGTGTAGCTTAGAATGAACCCTGAACTGGGTTCCTAAATTCCTTGTTGTAACTTTGTAAGTTTACCATTACTGGATATGAATATGTCTTCTTAACCTGTGTCTTTTTATTTATTGAGTCTTCAACCAGTACAACAAAATTAAACCATTTCCTTGCATTCTTTTCCAAAATGTTCTGCTATTATCAAAGATTGCCAGTTGCCAGGTATAAAGTTTTCCTCCTCAATATGAAAATTTTGACACAACTGCAATGTTAAAACATTTCTTAACAATTTTGCAATGGATTCATTTGACTTGAAAAAAGCACTTGGCTTTCAGTGTGTCAGTCTTTGAGATGTTTAGCTGTGACTGCATAGGAGGGAGATGTGATTGCATAGGAGGGTCCAAAACATGGATTGTAATCACCTGCTGCATCAAGATGGATAGGGAGAATAAACAGCTGGCATATAATTTTTCTCCAAATCTTTATCTACCTCCAAAAACAAATTCATCTTTTGACTGAAAAATTTGTGAAAAATTCTTTACTAATGATTATCTTTGACTGTTCAGAGAATTCCAAAGTGCTTGATAACTGTTGCTGTTTTTTTGTTTTTTACTTCTAATTACAGTGGTCCCCCTCTTATACAGCCACCCCTTCTGCACCAGGAAAGTGGCCTTATAATACGGGTGGCCTTTTCAGAGGGGGACTAAATTTTTTGTGAGAAGTATATGTAATGTACATAATAAGAAAGCTACATACTTCAAAGCATTTAATATCTTCATTTAAAAGTAACATTAATTATTAAAAGGTTCTTCTTGTTATAATAATAGACTTATTTCAACCAAATATATATCAATAGTTCTTATTCTTGGCATATGCATGATATGTGAGCGGGTACTATTGTCATGCACATTGCAAAAACGTCATTTAAATCCTGGTATATAAATAATTCTCTTTCCATTTGCTTCGTTTTCCCACTGCTGCTGAATAATCTCCTTATCAGTTACGATGTTGTTTATTCGAGTCTTTTCAACATAAAATTGTTTTATTCAAGTCTTTTCTACATTAAATTGTTCGGCAAGTCACCCCTCCCCACCTCACCTGATGTCATCGAGTAGAATAACCGACTTTCTTCTAAAATAATATGTCTCCATATTAATGTTTGGTAATGATTTATTTGGATGTTGCTAACTGTATGCGATTTAATTATGCAGATGAAACTTTTGTAGAGTGACACGACATGCCTTCTTCATAAAGGAAGTGATAAATGTGTTGTCACATGATTTTTTGGTCTTTGTCTGGTACCCTGTTTTGTTCAAGGTTAATTTCTGTGTGTGTGTGTTTATGCACAAAATCTATTTTTAGCCTATGCTGACCCCATTATGATCTTGACAATTACGTCCGGTTGTAATCATCAAAGAGAAGAACTCGATAAATGTGTGAAGCCCAAAACTCTGTCATAACATTGTTGATCCCATTTCCTGTAAATGTCGGCTTTTACAGACAATGATATAATATTAATCTTAGTGTTACATGTACTTTAGTCAACACTTCTTTCATTAACGGAAACTTGACATTGGGATACATGTATTGACGATAGAGATAATCTGATTACTTACCTTATGTCACAATATGAATTAATTATTGGTTCTGGATACATTAGAAATAAAAAGTGGCCACTTGTGAGGGGAACATTTTACATTTTTGTACTAATATGCTGGCTGCTGGTCGCATTAGAGGGGTGGCCGTTCTTGAGGGGTACTTCTGAACACAAACTCGTCGGTGCCAAGGGATTCTGGCCATAAGAAGCGGGTGGCCGCTGGTCAGGGGGTCGTTCAAGAGGGGGACTACTGTAGTGAGAAATTGGCATGCTCCCCCATTTTCACCAACTCTATTAACGTACTACACAAAGCACACATTGCCATGATCCCTTCTGAACTCTCAAATCCATGAGTATTGGGGATCGATGATACATATGCGACGGAACATGAATTTTTCCATTGTTAAAGGCAACAATTAAATTTATATTCACTATGCTTAAAGCTGAGTGGTTTACTGATAGTGACACCTAATTTATGCTTTGGGAAATTCAAGTAAAAACATCTCAAACACTGCCCATCAAACAAGGAATAATACCAAAGGTATCCAAAAAATGAAATGTGTAATAAAATGAAGGATTAAACTATTGCTGATGTGCAATTTCCCCCCGAAAGAATTAAACAGGTCAAAATGAAACACTGAACAGTACTATGTCAATTATTAGCAAAATCCAAGTAGTTTATAATGGCTTTCAATGCTAATTTAGGA
Organism: Megalonaias nervosa; assembly: GCA_016617855.1. NCBI lineage: Eukaryota > Metazoa > Mollusca > Bivalvia > Unionida > Unionidae > Megalonaias > Megalonaias nervosa. The sequence continues at coordinate 26,747 of JAECUM010096234.1, forward strand.
CTTCTGAAGGGATTCTCCCACTTTTTCCACTTTTCAATGAGAGGTTATAAGTCTTTTAGTGAAAAATCATGATCTGACTAGCGAACAAGGAAGATTAGCAATAACAACATTTTCAAGATGCAACATTTTTGTTTTAATAGGACCAATAGATTTATTGATATCACCAACTGTTTTCAGGTACAATAACAAGATTCTTAATAAAACTGCCATGCCAGCCATATTGCATATCTAAGGGTTACCATTTTCATTTCGACCCAACTGGACATAATAAGAAAATCCTGAGTGAAATGCCATGCTGATAAGAACAGACATTCATGGGGATTACTGCCCCATTAGTGAAAGCCCATGCTGATATGACCACACGTTCAAAAGGATCAATGCAAACAAGAGTTCCAAGTTGGATGCCATGCCTGATATTGGATGTCCCATTTAGGACTCACTAGACATCACGAGAAATCCTTCTAGGAAAACCCCATGCCAATATCAATATTCACTCAGGACAAGGCAGCCATAGTGGATGTTTGAGGAGCAAAATTTTAATTTAGATGCAACTAGGCCATGGGATGAAGGTGTGTGCAAGGTTTCGTCACAGATTTCTTTTGATTTTGAAAATTTAAAGTCAAGGACTTCTAGCTGCAAAAATGGAGAGTCTAAATGAAAATCCTGCAAGTCTACAACCTAAGAATAGAGTCTCAGCCCCAGTGTGAGAATTAAATATGTTTTGAACTATAATTTATGCATTACAACAATTTATCCGAGTTGTTTACATTCTATGCAATAGAAACAATATAGGTTTTTAATGTTTTATTTCACACAAGGAGATTTTCTGTATCTGTATTGGAGACGGGGAAAGAAAACTGATCTGTAGCTCAAATGTTTGTTAACTGAACTGCTTGGTTGTTTTTCCATAAGCAATTCCCCATGCCACAGCATGTACCTTCTTGGTTTGTCAAGTGTTGGGAAATGTAGAAAACTGCAAATAAGTACCTCCATTAATGAAAGAGTTCAACTTTCCACACTCTGCCCACCAGGAACAAATGGAACTTATATCTCCGACACTGTTCTATTTCTTCCTGAGCCAAGGGAACTTCTCACCCACTCTGAATGCCACTGTCATTCCTTTAACCTCTGACCATCATTTACTTTATTGGCCTCATTATGAAGTTGAATCCAATGCTACTCTCACATCTCAGGTGAGCTAGGTGTTGGATATTTTCAGAAAAAAAAAAAACTTTGCAAAAAGATGATGCATAACCACTTTGTAGCCTCAAAAGATAATTGAAAGTAATCCTCATTTAAATACTTGGGAATGTAAAGTTAAACCACTATGTGAAGCTGATGATGACTGTGTGATCAATAACACTCAAAAGACTTAGGCCTAATGGCAGTTAAATGCATTGTAAATCAACTCACACAACCAAACAGACAACGATTTGTATCATGACAGTGGTAAGGAAATGAATTCTATAAAGATAATGGTAAAATATTTTATCTGATCTACCCACATAACTTCCAATAATCCTTGGTAATCAATGTTGAGGAATTATGTAATGTAATTAGGGTCTTGTTGGACACCTGTTTCAACATTTACACATGTACTAACTGGGGCAACTGATATATCACCGCTTGAATGGGTGTGCAGGTACTATACCAAGGTATGTACCAAATGCAGTACTGATGTGCAGGTACTGTACCAAAGTATATGTCAAATTCACTACTCGTGTGCAGATACTGTACCGAAATATGTGTCAAATCCCCTGTTGGTGGGCAGATACTGTACCAAAGCATATGTCAAATTCACTACTCATGTGCAGATACTGTACCGAAATATGTGTCAAACCCCCTGCTGGTGTGCAGATACTGTACCGAAATATGTGTCAAATCCCCTGTTGGTGGGCAGATAGTCCTTCTTGTAAATCCCAAGGTGCCACTTTCCAACCATGTGGGTGGAATAGCCTGCCTCCCTCAGTTTGTCTGCTAGAGTGGGACTGTCTAGGGGAAGACCATTGGGCTGGGCTGGCCAGATGATGCTGTGCTGTAAACCTGTATGGATCTGCATGAAAAAGTGTAATGTTTAGAGAATGAATCAAGGCTTTCTGATGGAGTTTGACAGACTTGAGTCTTACTCTTTTAGAAACTGTCAGTCTGGAACTTGTGTAATGTCAGGGAAACTTGTCTAAATGCATCATGTGTTTATCTAACATGTAGGGAAGATTACCAAAATCTGCGACATATATTGGTGTGGCATACAAAAATCTCACCAGAGAGATCACAATTTGTGCCCATAAATGGGGCTTTGCAGAGTTCCTGCTCATGAATTACAAGCCCATGGGTGGGATTTTCCATTCTACATCATATGCATGGTTAATAATTTTTCTCATATTACCAGGTCAAAAAAATGTCACAAGCAAGGTAGTGATAAACCATTAAAAGGTTGGAGTATCCATTGAAAATATACATGCCTAACTGTAACAGAGTACGTTAACTCTGAGGAATTCAGTGTAAACTCAGCAATGTGGTTTAATCATAAAAAGATAATATTTAATTACCAAAATTAAATACATACTATGACCATAGCGAACCATGTGGTGTTATGCATGTTATGTCATAAACATGGGTAACTGTAACAATGTGCTGATAAAAATGCAATTGTAATGTCTTCTGAGAGCAATTTAGTCACATGCAGGGTTTTTCCTTTTACCCCCTGCACATGTCCCAAAACACAAAAATGCATGAAAAATTTCCTGGGGACTGAAGCACCACATAAATAGCATCAGGTCTCTCAGTGGGACTCTCACTGCTGATATATTGATGTGTAATGACTATAAAGTCTCCATACAGGCTCAATTTTCTATAAAATTTGTAGTCAAAAAGATCAAGCAAAACTCTTCTACAACTCCCAAATTTGATAACTTTAAATGCACTAAAGCTTTGAAAACCAATTAAAAAACTATATTTTCCATTCTGTTGCGATATTGCCTGAGAAGTTGCCTACCTTGTATTCCATCTACATCATTATGTGATCCAGTTTTACCATGCTGGTGTCACAGGTGGCAAATCTGAGTTGTCTTATTAGTCTAGCTCTTTATCACTTACATGAGTCAATACCGAACAAAAATATCGGTTGATTTCAAACTATTTTCTTATTCTGTTATTATGTGCAGTTTAACCAATCAAATTTCAGCACCATATGTATGTATGTATGTATGTATGTATGTATGTATGTATATATATATATATATATATATACACACACACACAGTGTGACCCCGCTATAGCACGCTCCATTATAACACAAATTCGGATATAACACGGTCGTGGTGTGGCTCCCGAAATTTCATATACATGTATTTTTCTCGTACACGAAAAAAAAATTTCTTTCTTAAAAGTACGAAAAAAAAAACCCAAAAAGTTTATTATCATTTTAGGGAAGAGATCGTGTATGAATAATACAAGACGATCGTGCCGTGGCTACTGAAATTTTATATGCATTTTTTCTCATACACGAAAAAATAGTGTTTTCTTCTTAAAAGTACGAAAATTAATGTGCAAAATTTTTTTCAGAAATCGTGCAGGGCTTCGCCAATGTCACAAATTGCGATTTTTTTTTTCCTTATTGGCGGCAAAATATACCATCTGCAACGTTCCCTCTAATATTTTTCCTGTGTGCGCGGAATTTTGAAACTGCTGCGCAGCATATGTATTTGCTACCAAAACTTGTGCACGGAATTTTGTAACTGCTGCGCGGCATTTTCTAATGATCTGCGTGGCCACGCACCTTAAAGCGAACATTGACCATCTGGCAATTTTTTTTATTGGCAACATTGTTGGCTGTTTAAACTTGTATATACAACCATTGGTTTGGAGTGGAGAAATTCAGAGGCCCCATGAAAAGAAGCCGTATAGTTGATACAAAATGCACTGAAATTTATCTACTGTTACATAAACAAATTCTTTGTCCATATTGACAAACCATCTTAACAGTGCATTGTTATATCATAATCCGCTTATGTTGACATCTAGCATGAGTACTGTATGTTTTGAGATATCCGCTTTTTTTCAAATTTACATTTCTGGTAGCGGAGATCAACCGGACAAGGCATTATCTCATAATCTATCTTCGTCAGATTTTCGGCCGCTCTCTAGTAATTAATATATTTACATAGATTGACATTTGTATGTGGACAGTAAGAAAAATTACTCTTTTTTTCACTCAGAATTAAATCCTTCAGAACATTCACGTTTTCTGTAGTAATCCCTGTCATCAGACCAGAACACCTGTCTCTATCGTCGATTGACCCTTTCTTTAAATTTCTGACACATGCATGGATGGCAGCATCACTCCACTACCACAAATGTAAAAAAAAAAAAAAGCTCTCACTTGTCTATTCAATAGGCAGGGAGGAACATTAACTACAATTGACCATACGACGGCCAATTCATTTTAGACAAAAAATGTACCCAGATAAAATAGTAGCTGAAATTTCAATGAAAACATTACCTTTGAAGACCGATTGTTATGAAAACGTACTAAGCAAATGGGAAAAAAATCAGTCTCAATCATGCAATAATATTTTCTGATGTTGCCACCACAATAAGAAACGGGCATTTCTTTGGTTCTCCAAAGCTGTCCTTTAGCGGTGACTTCAATAACGCATGCACCCTTCATCAAAGAAAGCCGACTACAATCTTCAATAAAAGCAAAGAACCTTTCTTCAAAGGAAGCCATTCCCGAACTTAAATAAACGCAATGGAATCTGATGGATTGTTTCATTTTCCAATGTGACTGGAACAATTTTACTGTGCCGTGAAAGTTTCCTTTTTACAGGAAAAAAGTTTATGCTTACGAACTCTACCGACGGTGCTTAAAACGTGAACTTTACCGACTTCAGACGTATTTAAAAGTAAATGTGCTTCATCATTCGTTACGTGATTGTGCTATTTTTTCCACTAAATTTAGACCTATATGACCTGTTACAAAATTATTGAATATTTTAAATCTCTGTGTGTGCATATTTTTGATGGAACTACTTGTATTGTGGATTCAATGTATGTGACGTGATTTGTGGGTGAGCACACGGTGTTGATACTTTATTCATTGCTATGCATTAGACATGTATATATAAACAATATACACGTATATGTACCAATGCGTGGTTCTCTGAATAAAGTAAAATATTATATATGCCTTCTGTTTTCACTACAGGTGTATTTCTCATTTAATATGCAGCAATTTAAGATGAAAACTGTGCCAATCAAACACGTATTTTTGCGCCCACATTTATTACCTCCCCCCCACGCATTTGTTTGGGTACATGCATCATTTTCTTCTGCTAACTGACCTGGCTGCTTATAACACGGTTCAGTCTATAACACGGTCAGGTTCTATGGCTCCCAACTACCGTGTTATAGCGGGGCTCACACTGTATATAAAATGCTACAGTATAAAGAAAAGTGAATCATCTTCAATAGCAGCAAAAATAGCTGAGTTCTTTCAATTTAACAATTATGGAAAATGAACAGAATCATCAATGGATAGGAGAAAACTGCCTGACAGACTATGACACAGAAATTTTGGGATTTTTGACAGATTAAATTGACAGTAACATTAGAATATCTGTCAAAGAATACAGTAGGAGTGATGGGAACAGGAGTGAAGATGACAATTAAAAAAAAAGAATTAAGAGGGGATTGTTTATATCACCAGCAGCAGAATCTCCGCATAACTGAAGGTCCTGGAATACAATCCAAACAAAGCCAAATTCCTTTAAAAATGTGTCAGACAATTATAGTTAGGGTGTCTCTAAGATACAAGTACTGATAAAATTCTTGTAGTCCAATATAATATACAAAATATACACGTATTCGGTAAGGGACAACCTAGCTATATGTACTCTGGACAGGGGATAATGAGTTAAAAAGAAGCTATCTTTAATATTTATGTCAGTTCAAGCACCACAATTATTCATTTTTTTCAAGATACAACAGTAACAATCTCCACAGTACTGAATGTTGGCTTGTATTTCTGACCTCCATTCACACATCAGAATGGCCAGTCATGTAACTCTCTGACACCGTTATTGAATACTCCTAGACTACATGTACAACTGAGAACATGAGCTGTATTTACATTCATCACTAATATAACACAGCACAAAAGAAAATAAGCAAGAAACCATGAAAAGCAGGAACATAGACTACACTTTATGCCACTCATGCAATTATATTAATAGTTTCCACACTCAACTAAAATTTTAGAGCTAAGTGTCACTTATCTACAATATCAGAATAATGCATAGTGGTGGAAAAGTTGGAAGAAATGAATGCAGAGAGGTCACAATTTATCATCATGGAGTCACTAGTTATGTTGCATTTAAGCACTTGCAGAAATAAACTCCATTTCAATTGATTACCATTATTTATTTCAACATATTCTTTCACAAAAGTGAATAAAATGACAACAGACCTGCCAAACCTGACGAGTCCGTCTCAGTAAGGCAGTTGATTTTCTCCGTAAGATTGACCAGTTTTCAGTAAGGTGTAACAAAATATCAAAAACTGCTATTGTAAAGCTGGAAAACATAAATAAAAGTTAGACGCAGCGATGATAAACATTAATTTCAACCGAAAAGTTTGTAAAGTATGCGAAGACTTAATTTACCACTAGTCCAGTTGCACAAACTTTAGTTCCAAACCCTATGCAACTCAATGGCTTGTTGCTATCTCTCAGCTTGATGTAATTCTTGGAAATTCTTTTTCCATTTCACATGACGACATCAATCATATCTCCCACCACGAGACATACTCAAATTGGCACATGATGTAGAATAAACATAATTGTGTCCTTTCCAGCTTTAACTCACAAGAATCTGAATACTCCTTTTTATTCTTCTGTGTTGATTATTAACACTTTTTTAGAAGCTTAATTTTCCCTTGGGGGCACTTACCAGTTATTATGTACTTTTGAGAGTGTGACATATGTAACGTAAAGTTGTTTGCATTTAAAACATGCACTGTGGAGAGAATCTTGGCATGCCTCTATGCTACTTTCATGTAATGTGGCTGACATTTCTTTGGATTTTGGAAACTGTAAATGATCTTAGCACATTGCTAACTAAAAATGACTGCTCCCTTGTGCTCCAAAAATCAGCCTGAATTTATCTAAAGTACACTATCCTTAGCAGCTATTAAAATAGGGAAAATGAATTTTGCCAGACTAGACCATACCAGCTTCTGAAAAGTGCAATGAATGAATTACCAAGTATATAAAATGTAAAAAAAGTTATTGGCTCTTTTTTTTTTACAATTTACCTCTGAAGTTCAGGAAGTGAAAATGACTAAGTGGAACTAGCACTTTTTTGAAAGGTGCACATCTGGAGTATGGCCAAGCTGTATACTCTATAACCCATATTACACCCATCAATCATACACCAGAATAAAGAGAATTCAAGGTTCTTTGAACAATACCTAAGATATACAAGGTCTTTTTTAAATAGCCAGCATAACTAGTGAGGAAACCCAGGGGAATTCTTTTTCTTTAAAATTCTAACCCTATGCAAAATACAAAACCGTAGAACACCACCCTTTCGTCTTAAACATGCATTGTTTTCTGGACACCATTTTTAAAAATGTTTATAATCAACAGTTTGATCATGCAGATGCTTTGTATGAACAAATAGGTGCAATTTAAAGCGTCTGGGGTGCTGCTGCAAAGTTAGTCTGGTAGGGAGACTAATTTTACTAATTTTAATATGAAACCTGGATCCACATCAAACACGGATGAACCAATTATCCGGATTTTTCGGCAATGATCATTTTTCCGTAGTTTTTACTTGTATGCTGTAAGTCCATATTTTAAGGGTAATTTTCATAAGACTTACGGCAAAATCATAAGAGTTGGCAGGTCTGTGACAGTGCTGTAAATAGAATCCAGTAAACTTGGGACATGTCACTCAAATCTGTGGGGAAACATACACACATGCATCTAGGCAGTATAATGCTGTTCAAGTCAGTGGCATCACTAGCGGGGTGCGGATCGCACCGGGTGACACCATCAGAGGGGGGTGGCACCAAAATGACTGTCTATAAAATTTTTTAATTTTTGTGCAGGAAGGAGGTCCATGGGGGTGACACCATGAGTTACCACACATGACTGTCTAAAAATTTGAATTTTGTGCAGGAGGGAGGTCCTTGGGGGTGACACCATGAGTTACTGCACTGGGTGACACCAACCCTAGTGATGCCACTGTCTCAATTATTTTTTTTATTGGTCTTCAGCATTATCGAGAATTGTGATTCAGAGTGTGCTTGTAAATCTGCCATAATGTAAGTCATTTACAACTTTCTCAATTGACATGGATCAAGAGGACAAGTTTTACATTTTCAATCATAGATGAGTCCACAGATGGATGAAACTGTCTCCTATTTACAACTGTTATATCTGCATTTTAACATCAAGTCAGCAAGTTTTGGTGGTCAGTCAAGCATTTTAACATCAAGTCAGCAGGTTTAAGTGGTCAGTCAAGCATTTTAGCATCAAGTCAACAGGTTCTAGTGGTCAGTTAAGCATTAAAGCTTAGAGATATACAATCAAGAACACACAAGTTTCACTCAAGAAGTTGTGATCAGGTTGTTTTATAAATACTTGACTGGCCTTTACAATGACTGTGGTCCACCCACATACCTCTAATATATCCTGTATAAGTATCTATGTGAAGCCTTATTTTTGGTCATTCCATGAACAGTTTCACCAGATTTCATGTGATCATGCTATGTCCTATAAATAAAACTTCATGCTACTATTTTGGATGGCACCATGTATACAAAAACAGCAGTGCAAAGTCAGTTAGACTCATGAATGCCAGTCATGTGCACATTGCCATACAAGTCGAAAATGTTTCTTTGTTTGCCAATATTTTCAAGGTCACAAGCTACTTGGTGACAATTTGTTATTGTTCCTTTATCACATGTTGCTGCATGTGCTGAGATTTCCTTGTTTCACATGAATATGCTTAAACCTGCTTAACCAATCAATGTGAACAAAATTTTCTTCCTACTGTCACCAAGTATGACCTCTCAATGTTATCTGAATGAGCCAATCAGTTTTTCTTACAAGCACACCCACTTACTGATCGATGAAACAGGCACACTCACTGATAAGAAGAAGACTGTTATATTGTTTTGTTGATGCTAACTTTTGTTTACCTGTACAAAAAACAACCCACCCACCCCCAAACACCACCATACAGAAGCGTGGCGATTTCGCCAATGGCTTGTGACCATAAAATATTCCTTGTAAGTTGTAGGCTCCTAATTACAAATTTAAAGGGAAATATAACAGATAACGAAAATTCCCAGAAAGAGAAATAAATGTCTCATAAAATCAGGAAGTAGGTGACATTACCTGATACCTTCCTGACATGAGCTGACTGCGGGTTGGGGTACAGATGGGTTGCACGTAGTAGTTTTCCAGCCTTACTCCATCCAGGGCTAGTCTGTCCAGAATTGGTGTCTTGATCTCAGACCCGTGGTACCCGATGTCATGGTAACCAAAATCGTCCGCCAACACGAATAAGATGTGCGGTCTGCTGGCGCGTGCATCTGAAGTTTGCACATTTTGAGCGATTACTGTCACAAGTATTGTTACTGAAACAGCTTGCATTTCAATAGGCGCGTAGCCCGTACCACGAAAACATGTGACGCGGAATACGTGTCAGCTTAATACCGTTCTGGAAATAACTTTATGTATTTATTTCTCTATTCTTAACAGATTAACATCAATACATCCACTTTTTGACTCATGCATATATATATTTACATACATACATAAATATGAGCCACGAAAGTGCTAGCCAACTGTACATGCCTGGTAACCCATCAATTGAATCACGTGATTAGCCTGCGATGAGTGTCATTTTACTCAAACTCTGCAACGGAGACCACAATTTCATGACATTATAAACGCTCTTAATAGAAGAGAAAACTTAAAACGGGAAATTCGATTCTAGGCAAACATGAAGCAAATGCTGGCAGTGAGAAAACTATATAAATAGGTGGATACAACAGACAGCACGAGCGGATCTAATATATTTTAGGAACGATTCAAGTTTTTAAACGCACGAGTTTCTTAAGATCGACAAGTTGTTCTCCGCCTTCTTTTGGTGACATAGTTATCTGCTTTTAACACTGAAAATTATACCATATGTATGTATGTCACGTTTGGGCTATTTTATGATTTTACCGTCAAACGTCTAGATATCAAAGATCGAAGTAATTTCGGTTAAAGATCCAAAGTCTAATAAATAAAAAGAAAATAAAGTACAATAAAATAAAATATTAAGTACAGATTTGTTTTTTTTTTTTTAAATCATTAGCTTCAACAGCGCACGCAATTATTGAGTTTTCGGGTAAGACGATCTTAATGAATTTTGACTAATTTGGACCGTGGCTGATTCGGATCGTGGCTGATTCGTGCCGTGGCGGATTTGGATCATGTTAAATATAGTAAGTAAAACACAACACTATCCCGTATTTTAGTAGTTATTATAGTTTGTGCAAACGTAGCAACATAATGCAAAAGGTTTATTTTCTTTTTAATAGCTATTTATAAATCTATAGCTGAAATGAAAACAAAATAGACTGGAGCTATCATATTTAGATTTTTAAAACTTTTAAATGTATGCAAAGGTGACAGATAAAGTTATTCTTTGAATTAATAGCTTTGAAAACATTTTGAAACTTTCATAAATGAGGCCAGTATGAAAGACTTTCGACCGTATTAAACAGTATATAAACTGACATATGGTTTTTATTGATTTGTCATGAAAATCGTGTTTTCTTTACATTATATATACCGATATTTTAGTTTCTGAGTAAAATTTCGATCCTGTAAAGCAACTTACTTTATTTTCATTATAACCTTTGAAACGTTTGCTAACATTAATGAACATATATATTTCGTTTAAAGCACATCTTAAATCCATTGCATCTTTGACTTTTGGAATATAGATTTTATTATATTAACACATAACACATATAAAAAGAACTTTCATGTGACCAAAAGTAAACATTTATAATTGATTGTTATATAATAGTTTTAAATTCAGACGCTTGAAAATGAAAACAAAATTGTTTTAATTAAGCGGCATTGATTAAATAGGTTTTGCAAATTGTTGGTCAGATGATCTTCTGATAATGTTTACAATACAATTGAGAGCGTACTGATAAAAAGGCGGTGATAATGTGATGTTTAATTAGAGGGCATCAGTCAACTAAGCATTATTAGTTTGCATAAAATTAAATAATAAATTATGAATTTAGGGAATACTTAACATGTAGTTCTTTAAAGATTAATAAAATCAATTTGATATTTCAGAAGTTATACCAACATTATCGTTTCGTGACCATTTTCTTTAGTGTAATTAATACGTAGTTGACAAGATCAGTAGACTATTGACGTATAATATTGTACTGAACTAAATCGTAAATTTGACAGAACCCCTGTTTAATTTCTTAGCATAGATATATAGATAGATAGATAAATAAATAGATAGATGATAGATAGCTTGATAGATAGATAGATAAATAGATAGATAGATAGACAAAAATATTACTGCACAGGCCCTGCTTAATGATTTGTTTAGTGCTAGTAACTGTATTTTTTCTCAAATAAAAAAGTAAACTATTTCAATTTTGTGCAAAGGTGAACGAGCTGATTTGAATATAATTCATCATTTAACTGTCAATGCAAGAAAAACAGTCTTGAGTTATTGTATTTGATTTGTACACAGAACAACGCCATTTATCGCACGAAAAAACAAAAATGGAGTTTGTTCCCTTAAATGCAATTTTGAACTGCTCTACGTGCCTTGGAAATAATGAGAAATATCATATTTAAAACAACTGTAAATGTCACATTTAATTCTAAAACGAAACGTAATAATATTTTACGAGGTCCGAATCAGCCCATAACAAGGTTCGAATCAGCCTGGCCTTTGATCGGAATGAACCCGTAATTTGGTTCGAATAAACCTCGTCCGAACATTCTTACCTTCATCCGTGCGTAAGCAATTACTTCCGCATTAGGAGAAAATAATAGGAAAGTCAACATCAATAGCTAAAATACTGAGCAAGCTTTCATTTTAATCCGATTATTTCAGTAACGTATCCATCGAGGGTGTACTTTTTCAAATACTTGAGACATTCCAGGAAGACAAATAAACAGTAGATGCACAAATTCAAACGAAATGTTCAGTTAGCGAAGTAAATTCTAGCATGGAAACATCAGTACTTCTCCATTATCAGTCCTTATATATGCGGAACTATGTCGAAAAACGCAGTTCATTTTGTAAGACACGGAAATGCACGAGTGCAGTAATACTTATGTATCAATGATCTTTAAAACAAAGTCCCCATTTGTGAATTATCTTTCCGTATATCAGTAACTAGGGGGAAAATTTCATGTACATATTAAGTCTGTAATATTCATATGTATGCCGTTGCCTATGTCATAGTTCTTTTGTCTCGATCAAGACAATCTAAAAATTTTCCTACAAAGTAATCATTTTTTAAAAAAATAATCTCCAACTGCAAGAAAGTTATATATTCTTCCTGGTTATACCAAAAAGAAGTTCTATTTTATTATTTCAATCTTCTGTCCAAGTTGCAAGATGTCACATATTTGAAGCCAAGGTTTGTCTTTGCGCATGAAGTCTAAAAATGCATCATTATCTTCGGTGACAAGAACCTTTACTTTATGCACAGTTTGTCCCCACACCGAACGATCCTGCATGAAATTTAGTAGTGACCAAAGTACATCGTTTTCCTCCTTTAACCAGTATAAATCGTAGGCCTTGTAAACCTCCAAAGGTTTAGGATTTGCAGCCTGGAGAAGTTCTCGAAGCCGACGCTGTACTGCAGACTGCCTCTCATTACTAAGTGGATATTCAATAGTGTCTTTGGTATAACGAATTTTCGATATATCCAGCATTACCAAAACGGGCTCTTTTGGGTGGCATTGATTCTGTTTTACAGTAATAATGGTAGCGAAAAGTTGTCTCGAAGCCGGTTTGACTTTCGGTGCAGTCTTCAGTGCACTCCCTTTAATATTGGCAGTTCTCATTGCTGGCATGGATGATCCCAATGAAGGTCTGTTTATATCTGCAGTTTTGTTTCTGTCATGAGATCCAACAGGTTCAGTCACCAACGAATATTTTCTATTTTTACTTGCTGGTTCGTTCTCAGAGCTGCTTGTCATATGTTTGCTGCTTCTCTGATTAACGGGATCGTCACCACTTTCATTGGGTACCAGATAGTTTCTTGTTCTCGAGGTATTTGAGCCTAATAAAGTCGAACCTTGTCTGGAATTCCTGAAACTGCTCTCTGGTGTCGACAATAGGTATGTCTGGTGCAAGAAAGAAGTTAAAGTTGCCTTTGAAGTAGGGACTGGTGTTTCTGTTCGACCGGATACATTTTGGCTTCTTATCACGCCTGTGGTAAATGTTGATGGCGTGCTCTTGTGCACTGTTTGTGCTGCAATTCCTGCAGCTGGTACCAGGTACTTTCTCATTCCTAATGCAAGTCTGGTAGAGTCTGAACTGGATAACGCCGAACCTTGTCTAGTTTCCTTTACACTGGTCTCCGATATCGGCCTCTGTGTTTCTGTTATGCTTGATGAACTTTGTTGGCTTATCTGCTCGTGAGAAAATGGTAATTGCGAACTGTTGATCACCGCTTTTGTTGCAATGGATGTGCTTCTGGAAACCATTTCCGTTGTATAAGCAGTGCTCTGGTATCGGATGATCGGGTACTGCTGGAAACCAGATAAGGCACGAGATGTTTCAGTGTTGTTTCTGATGCTGGATAGTTCTGTATCGTATCTCCAGTCATTGGTAGCTTGCATCTGCAAGGAACTCTGATACGAGCTTGTTGGGAGGCCTGATCTGAAGTATTCCGCATAGCTTGAAGCAGGGTCGGCGGGTGGGTCGCTGTATGGGTTGAAGTTTCGATTTCGAAGATGGTTTCTGTATTTCGTTGGATTCTGAGAATACTTATAATACCAAGTTCCTCCTGGACTTCCCCTTACTCTGATGGCAGTTCCTTCATTATCAGTGGTGAATTTGCTCATATTCAAATAGTTCGTTTGGGTGGCAGAAATGTGAGTAGAACCACCTAGTAGCTCGAAATGCTTGAATACCCACAGACGTCGATTATCACAAGTGAACCACTTTCCATTCCTAAAAATCACCGAAATCCTGGGAATATTATCCACACTGATCTTACCGTCTACAAGTTCGTCCAACGTTTTACCAATCATCTTTCCCCTATGTTGACCAGTGAAAGTGCAACTAATACTATCCTGCGAATAGCGTATTTCGGATGGTTTTAAGTTCAACATTTCATCCTGATGCACTATACAAACCCTGAAACTTTAACGACCAGACACAGCTTTTCATAAAACTAGTTATCACAGTTAGATCCCCGAATATTTGCCTTTATTCATCCACAAGCATGACCTTGTAATTTCCGTACTTCGGTGGATAAAACGTTACATTATTGAATGATTGTAGCCTTAACCACGTCCAAAAGCATTTTTCCGTTTCCGCATAAATCGTTCCCGGAATAGTAGTTGGAATGTTCAACACGCCATTCTGTATTATTTCATACGAAAAGAGTCGAGCATTCCAACTGCCTATGGATTTTCTACTTTCATTTTTCCTTAGAATCGCAGACTATTGTGGCAGCTGAAACTTGGTTTTCCTATTACGCCATATCATTTGATAGATATTGATTACAGAACAGAACAGACCGAACAGTTGCCAAGATCAACTAATTAGCTTATTACAAATATATATTTGCTGAGCTTTAATCCGTTAAATTACTGATGGCAGTGCAATTATAAATTCAAAATGTATTATATACAAACCAGTTTGATTCTTATCCATATGGTTCATCACATCGTACAAAACACAGCCATTTTCCCCTACACATTTTACATACATAATGCCATTTAAATGATTATGAGCAGCAGGGAGGGTGGACTCTACAACTTTGTAGAGACCTTATTTTTGAAATTTAAGGGTTCCTACGAAGGCTGAAAAAAAAGTTTTTGTCTTAATAGTAAAAACTTCTCTAATTGACCAGATTTTTTCTGATTTTTTCACAATCTGGTCACTACGCGTATGTCGTCCACCCTCCCTGCTGCTATAAATTAAACAGCCATTATAGATATTATCAATAATGAGTATTGAAGAACCACACTCAGCTAAATTAGCTCGAGAGCGACTGGAGGCAATTAAAAAATATCTACCTGTTCGTGATTCTGTTAAGCAACAACTACAATCGCGTCAGGAATCTCAAATTGAATTTGAAGAGGATACAAAAAAATTATTTAAACCTATCACTGAGACCACTAAAGGTATTCAACCTGTGTTAGAGAAAACCGCTGAAGCAGCTGGAAAAATAGCAGAAAGAACTGAAAAAATAGCAAGAAGAACAAAAAAGACAAAAGAAATTTTACGTGAACTTCCAGCCGAAATAGCTGCTGCGATGCCAGTCCCGGAAATACCTGAGGATGAAGATCAACCTGAAGATGATGAAGCAGAAGGTGCTGAAGCACCAGCCCCTGAACGAAAGAGTCGTGTAATAAGTACTGCTAATTGATAAATAAATTTGAAGAAGAAACTATTAAGGTAATTAAAAACTTGAACCTAGATCAACTAGTTGTGTTTGCTGTGGATAGTTTTGGTCAAAGACGTAAATTAATGAAACCTGAACACGTAGAAGATATTGGAAACAGTAAACAGTGGCGAAAATATTTATATCGCATACATATGAATGTTGAACAAGCTAGAGATGATGATTCATTATATCAGGATTATGTTAGGAAAATTGATAATTTAATTCAATCAAGAAGAGAGGAGAGAAAACAAAAGAAACAAAAACCTCCAAAACAACAACAAAAAGCACCACCACAACCACCACAATTTGAATTACCATCATCACCATCATCACCAAAACTTAAATCATCATTACAACTAATACAACAACAAGAACGACAACAACGAGCACAACAACTACAACAAAAGATACAACAACAAGAACAAGAACGACAAGAAAAAATAAAACAACTACAACAAAAGCTACAACAACAAAAACAAGAACAAAAACGATTACAACTAGTCCAAACAACAAGTAAGGAAGAAGAAGAAGAATTTCAAGACGCTCCAGGTGCAACTGGAAGTGGTCTAGGAAGTGGCCTTATTACTTGTCCCAATAATGTCCTTGCTGATGTTGATCGACTACAAATTCTCATTGGAGGAAAACGAGCTGGTAATAATTCCCCAGAAATCATTAATGAAGCAGCTGATATTTGTAAACGATTATTTACAGGTGGTATCATGGATATTAATGTATATCGGTCTCTCATTAATGAAATCGCCGATGATTACCACGGTGATTAGATACAATTAGTGATAAAGTCATTTAATAACAAAATGATCGTGCATGGTACTCAACGTGGACCTACCATGGTCAGGGTAATAAACTCTCGATTACCAGTATACAAAACGACCTACGGAGATGGACTAGGTGATGTTGTTCAGGGTCTGTTTAGAAGAATAGCCCCAAAAGCAATACCGATTGCAAAGCAGCTGGGAATGAAAGCTATTGATGTTGTTCGTGAAAAGGGTATAGGCGCTGTTGGTAATCTTGCTAGCAAAGCATTCTCAGCGATCAAGGATAGACTATCACGATTAATACGCAGACCACAAGCGACCCGACCTCAACCTGTGAAATTGGCTAGCACTGAAGTGATGCCCGCAAGTGTAAGTAAAATAATAAATCAAGCCGCTAATCAAAAACTAGCGGAGTTAGCTGATATCCCGATGTCGGAAAAGGAAAAAAATATAACCGCTAGTCTGATAGCAGGAAGTGGTCTTCGAGTTAGACGAAGACGATAATAATAAAGATGTTTAAGCGCATATCTGACCCCGCGTTTGACATGGACGCACCAGTTCTCAAAGATGAGTCTGTGCGCGATTATCAGTATTATTCTTACGACGCACGAATGCCAAATCAGCGTGGACGAATTGAACTACAGGTTCAGGATACAAGTAGGTATTTTCTACCCGCTGAAGCATTTATTGAAGTCGAAGGTGAAACTTTAAATAACGCTAATCCTGCAGTACCACCAGTAGAATATGGAGCTGATATTATGGTTGGTTTTGTTAATAATGGTATTATGGCGTTATTTGATAGCGCTACGTACATGATTGATGGAAAAAATATTGAATCAATTCAGAAAGACGTCGACGTTGCCACAACGATACTTGGACTTGCATGATACAGCGACGATTACTCAAGATCAGCTGGTCCATCAATGATGTTCTCAAAAGATACTTCTGACCACCCTGACAATAGAAATTATAATTTAGTACAAACACCACAGAATACTGCAGTCAATCCACAACCAGCTGGAATGATAGACCGGCCTGCTGCTGCATTTTCGTTATTGCAAAGTGTTAATCCAGAATTTAACTTAGGATTTGCAGCGCGTCGATCAATGTTGAAAGGTAATAGAAAAACATTTTCATGTGCGATTCCACTGTCACACATATTTGGATTCTGCAGAAATGTCAGGAAAGTTATTTTTGGAGCTAAACACACAGTTGTACTTGTGCGAAAAAGCGATGATAATGATGCAATGTGGCACGTTGAGGGAGTGGGTGCTGATCCTGTTGCTATAGAGACTGCAACTAGGGCACTTCATGATATAGTAATACTAACAAAACTTTCACTGTGGATGCCAGTGATGACTCCAACAATATCTGAAGAAGATCGGTTGTTATTTTTTATGAGTCAAGGCGGTAAATCAACGTTGTCATGGTTAACAATGACCACAGATACTATCCAAAGTGCAATTAATGGTTTATTCACATGGCAAATAGCTTCTCAGCAAGGTGTTTCTGCACCGCGACATATATTTATTGCGCTTCAAAATACTGCACGAGTAAATAATCAGACACAAAGTATAATGATATTTGACAAACTTGGTGTTTCTGAAGTTTCATTAAGGATAAATGGACATCAAGAACCATCCGAGGATATTTTGTTAAATTTCGAACAGAATCATGTAGCACGTGCTTATCATCGATTAATGACATTCATGGGGCGTGATCAAAACATCGATACTGGTTTACAAATATCGCAGCTAGATTTTACATCGCTGTATCCGATTTATTACTTTTCACTAGAACATTTAGATTTAGCCAGACAATCTGTTGTAGATATTCATTTTCGAGCTCGTGTGATTCGAGGAGTTATTGCAAATTACAGAGCAATCGCTGTTATACTCAGCGATAAATCGATGTTACTCGAAGGTGTTGGTGGACGAATGAGAGTTATTGATGCCCCAGTAGAAAATATGTAAATAAACATGTAATTAGATCGTTCATAATATTAATAATGTCATATCATCACGTTAGTGTGAGTCTGACTCCTGGTCAGATTAAAAAGCTGCAATCAGCATCAAAAAATAACTGTGGAATAAAAATATCGCTAAAGCGAGAACAAATGACCGGTGCAAATAAACTATCGTTGACCGAGCGTCAGTTCAAAAACTTCAATGAAGCTAAAAAATCAAATAAAGGCGTCAAACTTAATCTTTCTGCGGGCGCCATCAAAGATATTGCTAAATCGGGTGGTATATTTCCACTTCTCGCAGCTATACCAGCATTAATAGCAGCTGCAGCCCCAGCTGTTGCAAAAGCAGCTGCATTAGGTGCTGTTGGAACAGCTGCTGGAATGGCGTTAAAGAAAGCAACCGGACAAGGAATCAAAAAAAAGGGAAGAGGTCTAAGACTACCAGGAACCCCGCCTTCGTGGTACGGAAAGGGTCTAAGATTACCAGGAACCCCGTATTCGTGGTACGGAAAGGGTCTAAGACTTCCCGGGACAGTTTACTAATATCACCTATGTCCAATTTTGATTTACTTAATGCTGCTAAGCAATTAAAAATAAAAAACTTCAGAGGTGTTTTTATGCGCGATCAATTACCAAAAAAACCAAACAATATTGAAACTGGTATCATTAATCTCGATAAAAACTCTGGTCCAGGCACGCACTGGGTCGGATATGCAATTGATCCACGTGGAATTATTTATTTCGATTCGTATGGATTAGCACCACCAAAAGAATTTTAGAGTACGTTACCGGCGATATTCCAATCTGGTATTCAACGCTACCAACACAAAAAATAACTGATCCTCCAATATGCGGTCGTGAAACCCTCGCTGTGCTTGATGCTGTATCAAAATCAACAGCACCACCTCATAAAGTCGTGCACGCGTTCACTACACTACGTCATAACACTTAAACAGATATCAGTAAATATAATGGTATATATTTATGGAAGATCTACTCGCAAAGATAAGAAGAAGGACGATTTATCTAAATATGCAACTCTTGATCAGCTCAGAAATGAAATCGATGATTTATTAAATATCACAAGTGTGGATCAAAATGAAATCGTCGTTTTTCAGGACAAACAAGGACGATTAAAAACGAGTAACATACAACTACTAGATATACTTATACGAATTCCCAACGCGGTTGTTAATAATATCGTTACTTTTACTGATCAAGGTAAAATACAGGATTCCGGTAAATCGGTTAACGACTATGTTAAGAAAACTGGTGATGTATTTACCGGTGACATTATTATGTCAAGAAGAAAAATTACGTATCTTGGAGATCCAATCGCAGATACAGACGCAGCAACAAAAAATACGTCGATGATCAAGAATCCAAATACGTGTCAGTGCGCGGCGGTATAATGCGTGCATTTCTCGACATGAATAATAATGGTATTAATAATCTCAGAACACCAGAAACAGATTTTGACGCTGCAACGAAGAAATACGTCGACGATAAGGAAATTCCAATAATGACTTCGTTAACGACAATCAATGATGGAATTGCTACATTTAGAACTGATTATTTTAATCATGTACAAACATTTCTAAATTTTCGTAGAAATGTAAACAGATCTATTAATGATTTTTTTGGAACTCCACCAGTCGTTGACATAAAACTTACCGACATTAACATGAAAATCAATGATATTGTTAGTGGAATTCCTAATATCATTGAAAAAACGAATCTTATTAAAATTCCTCACAAGCAGATCTTCAACGTAGTATGCACAGTAGCATCAGGATTAGGAGTATGGACACTGCAAGATAATAATCTCAAACACACCGCAGAAGTCACTGGTGTATACAGACTGTCCGTATTTAGCAGTGCAAAATTCAGTATATTTACTACATTTCCATGGCGTTATTCAAACGATACTTTTTCTGGAGTTGTATCCGTCATAATAAATAAAGATGCGGAAGAAACATTTCTGCTGGAAACATCTGATAAAAATTTAACCAGAGCGTTATACTGGTGGTGCTTGGAATTTGTGTGTGAAACTCCTCAATTAGTTATCTAGATAAATATAATGAATCAAGAGTCATTTATCGATGTTCAACGTCACAGATACGCTCAAGTATGTGAGTGTCAAACCAAACTAAAAAATATCATCGACGATTACACGATAAAGGTAAAAAAATATCGGCGACGTATGGTTGTTATTGATATAATGGTATACTCGGTTTCTGCTGTTATTGCTGGAACTGGATTATTACTATCAACAATAACGATGACAGCGCCTGCAGTTGTAACAATTATAGTTTCAACGGCAACAACATGCGCAGGTATTTTCAGTATTATCGCTAAGAAAATATCTACGTGTACGAATGATAAATTAAACGAGTACATAATGAAATTGCACACAGTAACAGCCGCCTACACTAAATTATGCTCGTATATTTCAGCGTATCTCAGTGATGGTAAAATATCTGATGAGGAATTCGCAACGATAATGAAAACCTACGATGAAGCATTCATAATCGCTAGTGACAATAACGGAAAAATGGAGAATTAAATAATAACGATAATAATAATGTCATCGTTAGAATTACTTCAGCAGATCGTAGCTAATACAACGCCGTCAAAAACTACTATGATATCATTAAGTTCAACCAATCCTGAATTTAGCGTTAATTTTCCAACCGCAATTCCAGCAAAGGAAATAGCGCTAGCACAATTACGAGTTTATCATAGTTGGCCTAATATCAGGTCAAAATCATTTGGTGGACAACCAGCAAATAATTCACTGGTATTTGCGAATGAAAATAAACCTGACGGTAGTCCTGATTGGCAAGTTGTTGGAATTTCAACGGGTAGTTATCAAATAGCCGAGATTAATGATGAGTTCCAACGCAGAATTAAATCTATCACAGGGAAAGAATCCAAAATAGCGATCACTGTTTATGAACCAACACTATCAGCGGTTATTGAAATAAATTCTCCTGATTACCTCGTAGATATTTATCAGAGTTCAATTAGATCAGTGTTAGGATGGCCTGAAGTCGCACCTGTTTATAATGGAGTTTCAGAACCAAAAATAGAAGAATTTAAAACGAGTGAAGAAAAATTCATTAAAAATCCAGAATATCGAGAAAAATATCCATGGAATCGTATAGGATTTGGATTTCCAAACGACGATACATACTACTTTACAGATTTTGACGGTAAAAGAATTCCCAAGATAACTAGAACAGCATTTGTTATTGTCATTACGCCAGGGCGACAATATATTATTGATAAAAAATTTATTAAAGATTTTTTAGATACTCTTAAGCCTGAATACGATAAAACGTTTAATGATTTAAGAAATTTACTTATTTCATTATCACAACATTATGACGATGGTGTAAAAAATCAAGTAATTGAGTCAATAAAACACTTAAATGGAATGTTACTCGATTTATACATCGTCAATCGAAGTATTATAAACTCTGCGACTGCTGAATTAAATATTTATTTCACAAATCGAGAACGTAAGGAAGTATTTCTTGATCATTATAAAATAACAGAAAAAGATTTACAAACATTTATTATACCAGATTTAAATAACGCTGAAATGAAGAAATCATTAAATGATCTTATTGAAGAATATTATCCGGGAGTAATTGAATCGTGGAAAAAAATAGCCCCACCACCGGTTATACTAAAATACAATAACAATCCCTTTGGTGCCGGACGTCATATATCGCCGGGCATTGTAAATATAACATCAGTTATTGCAGTCAATCTGGTATGTGACGTTATTGAAGGTAGCTATCAGATAGATCTTTCTAGGTCTAGCCAGGCCCAGCAAGGGTACATATTATTCAGTTTCAGCCCATCGGTCCCTCCCGGTTGGTTAATTATATCAGAGCCAATTAACCCCGTGTACCTGCGAGTTCATAATCCGTTATTATCAAGGATACACTTTAAACTTACAGACCAAAGCAATCGCATTCTGGACACAAGAAATGAAGAACTAAATATAAACCTGTATGTACGCTCATAGAGCGTTATCATAATGCGTTATCATAATGCGTTTTTATCATAACAAAAAAAAAATATCCGGATGTGTAGTGCTTGTCTATAATACTGTATTCTTTGTTTACATAAATTCCGCGCACAGTGCACAATCGAAATCTATTATCTAAAAGGCTGTGGCTGCATATTGATTATTCCATAATGGCTGTGTATATACCGCGTAAAGTTATTTTAAGAACATCCACTATAACTAAATCAATATCCTTGGTTACAGCTTACGCATAGACTCAATGTTATACAGAATTATATATATATTTTGGAAACTAGAAACATAACATCCCATTTTACACAGAAAACTGTGGTTTTTGTTAAGAACATTGTAGTTTTTAGGAAATAGGCTATTGGTAAACACATACTAACTTTTTCAGTATGTATTTATAACAAGGTCCGATAGCTCAGTTGATAGCGCGTAGAAACTCTCATCCGGAGGGTCATGGTTCGAAACCCGAGAAAGACAAATTGTCTGCGGGAGGCGATTTTAGGCCAAGATTTATAATTTATTGGGGGCTCCAGCCCCCCCCCCCCGTCTTCAGAGTACACCAATCCACTACGTCAACACGTGGTGGATTCACTTTTGTGAATCACCCATTGGTTGATCGTTATGGGTTGGTGTGCTGGCGTGAAGACGGCATTTCATCATATCATCATCATCATCATCATATCATCATCATATCATCTCATCAAAAATATACAGCGGGGGGTGATATGAGGTCGTGACCTTGTGACTTCACTAAAGGGGTACCCCACACAAGGGCCATTCCAAAAGACACAATCGCAAAACTAAAAATAAACCTAATGAGATTCCAGGTCACAAAGACCAATCAGCCTTTGAGTTCTTAGAGTTTCGGTTACGGATATTTAGGAATTCTTGTAAGGCAATAAACAGAATCTGATTGGTCACTAAAATAAGACCTACACGTACGGACAGCCCTCTGAGCCTCTAAAGTTTCGGTTACGGACATTTAGGGGTCTCTTGGGGGGTAAATGTCTAAACAAAGATTCGGAACCTCATTAGGTTTATCTGATACAACTATGGAATGGTAGACCGAATATCACCCCGCGCTGTATATTTTTGTTTATTTTTATATTAAATAAACACTTATTATATAATGAATTTTGAAAATATCAATGTCATTGTTTCTGCGATTAAAAAATTACAACATAACGGTATCAATGTATCTGACAATCTTAATGCTGAAAAGATTCTATGTGATTTTGACTCATTACAACAACGAAAGAACGATAACAGATTCACGCTATCCGCTGATTATAAGTTTATGAAAATTATCCAGCAAGGAATGTTAAAGTCACTGGCAACTGTCACTGATAATCAGGTAAAATTATTTGTACCTCTCTCAAACGCTATTGACAAAATCAAGCTAGAATTATCTCATGAATACGAACAGAGAAAGATCATGAACTTTCGTATAAGACAATTAAGAGAGCATTGTGAAAATACGAGTGAAAATGACAGCGATAATGATGGACCCCTGACAGAGTCAGGGACTGTGATAATAGCTAAACAAAATCCTTGGGAAAACTAACGTTTCAGTAGGTATCTCATAGATTGATATGTTTCTGTGGATACCTCATATTGTATCCCAACCATGTTTCAGTAGGTATCAAGTAATCATTTGGTAACATTAAAAATACGGTAGACTAAACGTATTGAAATTTTATTTTTTGTGTAAATCTTTTGGAAAAAGTAGATCTTGTAATCCCGTCTGCCACGTATTGTACCGATCGTGGTACTATGTCAAAATATTTGGCAGCAGAATTAATTGATTCAAAACTAATTTCTTCCCCAGTCTCTGTATTTACGGATTTAATAGCTCTCTTTCTGTATAATTTACACCTTCCTGTGTTTCCGGATTTACAATTTTGACTCTGTGTAGTAATTCGTAAATTGGAAATCGAATTATCAAGCTTATTGCCGTTGATGTGGTCAACCACATACCCATCTTTGATCGGTCCAAAATAACACTCGTAGGTAAATATGTGTGATAAATAATTTTTATTTCCTTTGGTATTAAACGAAAGATAACCAGTATTGGTAACACTACCGACTGGTTTTTTCAATCTGCAGTTTCTAATCACGCCATCACGAGATGCTTCATAATTGGTAAGGATTGGATGTGACACAAACTCATTTTGTTCCATTTATATATAATATTTATTTGTCTAAATCATTGTTTTTTGAAAATCTAGCCAGATAATCTTCTTCGGTTTTTATAGGAGAGTCAGCGTTATATTTTTTATCGTAGTATCGTTTCAATTCTCTGTACTTTTTACCACCGCATTGCGCACACAGTTGAGTCTTTCCTCGCACTCCAGTACTACACACAATACACGGTTTTGGTCCTAGACTCCCATTTCTGACACATTGCATATGATAACTACAGTATTCATTCACGCATGTTCTGTTACACGGAGATGTATGACCGATTTTTAACCAGTTGCAGTGATCTGGTTGAATCATATACAAAAGATTCATGTTCAATTAAATATATATTTGCCTTAATTATAATATGGAAGAATTATCCGTGATTGAACCCTACGCAACCAGATTCGATCTTGACAGACTACCCGAGTATAAACTCAGTATTTCGATGCAAGATCTAGCTTTAACGAATGCGGATATAACTAAACGTATCCGTGAAGCCAAGAAGGAATTTCGTGACGATGGTGCAGTTCATGCATGGTCAACTTTCAGGATAGGACATATCGTTAATATGATGAACGACAAATGAGGAAAAGTAATTATTAATCACCTTGATAATCAAAAATATTTCATTTTAATAAAGTTTATTGTAGAGACAGATGACGATATCTGGATTATTCGTGATAAGCGTGATCCAGTCCGTGTGCAATCCGGGGGTAATATTGTTCTCTTAAATAACAGATCCAAACCTGGAATACTTACTGGTGTTGATAAGCCTTACTATATACAAAGTTATCCAGCGACTGCAGTTGTCTATGGAATATATTCGCTGAATGATAAACCTAATATTGCAGATCTCAAGCCGATGAAAATATCAAGAATAAACTGTGTAGCTGAACGAGTTACAGAACATTTTACAAATGCGATACGTGGTAATGGCTTAACAGATTTAAGACGTAAAAAAATAAACACATGGGCAGAGTCCGTTAAAGATACCGGAGCGTCTATCAGCGACGTTGCTGAGCTAGAGAAAAAATTAAGATTTCCAATAGCAGTGAAAACATTAACCGGAGAGATTTTGTACAAACCGAAATATATAAAAAATGGAACTCCGATAGATATTATTGATCATAACGCGCACGCATGGACTGCTGCAGTAACAATATTTCCACGAGATAGAACGGTTAAATTTTATGACGGTGATATCTTTGATTTTATCAAGAATATTAGTAAAACCGATCCTGTTTCTGTTTGGTTATTTCAGAGTTCGGAATATAATCATTACGATCAATTTGTACGACCTAATGGTGATATTTATCGTACAGAATCTCTACATGAGGAAATGGAACATCTTGCGCAGCGCCTTTGGCGTGAATATACCTCTGATGATGCCATAGTTAGACAATTATTGAATAACTGTTTTACTGCTCCGTCAGTCGCTGCTTATTTTGCTCAGGAGAAAAATTCATGGAAAACGACACGATCGGAATTTCTTGAAGATGTCAAGAAAAGTTGTATAGAATATGGGAACGGTGGATTATGGAACACCAAATACGATTATAATGATGTTATCTCAGTTGATATGGCTGCATGTTATCCTGGGAGTTTTCTTCGATATGGAGCATGTTCTAAACACTTTAAGAGATTCGGACATCCTACACATGACATGACCAGGGTTGCAATAAACGGACCCCTTCCCATAGAAGGACCAGATTTTGACTTAACAGGATTTGCTCACGTAGAATCATTCGAGTTTAGAGAAGATCTCCATGCGATTACTTATATTTGGTTCGGAAGACATTTTTCAGAGCGATGTTGGGTTCCGATAGTACGATTGCGATATATGCTTGATGCTGGATTTTTAATATCGTTGAGAGTAACTGAAGCGATTATATCGTATAGTTCACAGAAGCAAGTTTGGTTGCCAGAACCGGACAGATTTAATATCGATGATACCAGAAAAGAATTCCCTGATATTGATGAAGATCATGTCATTAAAATAAATAAATGCAGGAATGAACATGATGAGAAACTTGCAAATGATCTTGGTAGAAAGATAATCGGTAAGTTTACTCAAGGAGGATCACATGATCATAAACGAACGTGTACAAGATTGATTATGGACGATGCTGAACTAGATTTTATAATCGCTGATACGATGGAGAAAAACACATTTATAAACAGATGTAATGCTTATTTATCAGATGGAACAAAACTAGGTACCATTGTGAGTTATCTTGATGGCGAGTCACCGCAGTTTACTCATTTAAGATCTTCGATGCTAGCGTACGTTTCGATAAATCTATTATCGATGATAAACAGATTTCCTCGTTACGCTGTCAGAGTCGCTACGGATTCATTTTATGTACACAAAAAATATAAAGATTTATTACAACTCGGTAATGGTGAATGGGGACATGGAGGATAAAACAAGAAAATATATTTAGTTATTCTGAATCTGCCGATGTTGAAATTGCGGAGACATATTACAAAAATAATAATCAAATATCAAAATCATCTGCACCATCTGTGTATGATCCTGTATCTAGACATAAGACCGTTTATCTTAATGGGTGTGGTGGTTCAGGTAAAACAACTCGTGCGATTAACTTATTTATAAATAATACATCAGATATAATTGTTTTGACACCCACACATAAACTTTCTAGAGAAATAAAACAACGAGGAGTAAAATCATGTACATATCACAGTTTCTTTAGATGGTGCGGAGATACATGGACTCCATCGCGGATGGGTGAAAAATATATACCTAAAATTATTATATGGGATGAG
The DNA here is from genome assembly GCA_016617855.1 of Megalonaias nervosa. NCBI lineage: Eukaryota > Metazoa > Mollusca > Bivalvia > Unionida > Unionidae > Megalonaias > Megalonaias nervosa. The sequence continues at coordinate 54,192 of JAECUM010096234.1, forward strand.
ATATGCACGGTGTCGTTAGAAACACTAAAAACATTTCTTGAATGGTTATTGACAAAGAATGCTGCTGTGATTATGTGTGGCGATAATGGTCAACCACCACCCTTTGTTGGACAGTCTCCACATGAATGGCTGAAAACATTTGTAGATTATTATGAAGAAATACATGATGACCATAGAGCTATTGATGAACCACTAAAAGAGCTTAAAAGATTAATCAGACTGCAGCCAGATCAAATACAATGCGAGATACTGCGTAAAGTAATTGCAGAAACTTCTATGAATGAATTTTGGACTTTATGGAGACCTGCTGATTTGACAAGTCGCCAGTAGAAAAATAGTTCGTGATGAACTACAAAAGAAATTATTTACGTTACATAAAGAAAAGTTTCCGGATCTACCTGTACCTTTGTGTTATCGCCCAGCAGATACTCCACGACAAAATATTGAAGTTGAAATACCAGGTACCTTGGTTCCACCAAGGGTACAAAATCTTGTCTTGAATGATATCGTGTTGTTTGCTGTTGATGTTGTTGAGAGCGCGTTGAACATGGATAAATCGCCATGGACATTAGGATACGCTATAACAATTCACTCGTCGCAGGGATTAACTATAACTGATACTAGAATCTGGATTGTAGATGATCGTATTGAATGGTCGAATTTAGTCTATCTCGCCGTATCTCGAGTCAGGAAAATATCGCAACTGCGTAGGGTTATTGTAGATTACGTAATAACTGAAGAAATCAATGTCGATATCAATAAAAAATTAGTCAGCTATAAACAGTGTGACAAAAAAAATAAGCGTGATTTTGATCTTGATGCTGAATTTATTATAACATTAAGACAACTACAGAATAATCATTACGCAAGTTGCAACTGTAATATGTCATGGCAGTGTTTTAATCCAAGACAATTTACCGTAGACAGAATTAATAGTGATCTCGGTCATACACGTGATAATGTGATGCTGACCTGTCTTGAGTGTAATCGACGTCGAGGCTCTGGGCGTTTACAAAATTGAGCTTGGTGGTAATTGCGTATCCTCAGGAATTACTTGCAATTGTTCACGTACAAATCCACGTTGAGGGGCTGTAGAATCTAGTCTGTATATTGGAGGTCTACCAGTGGATCTTACCACGCTAGAAATTGTATGTGTAGCCACGCTCCAAATAGGATCGGTTGCTCTTTTTTTACCACCTTCAAGTTCGCCAGGTTCATATAAATATCTAACTGTAACATTACCTAATACTGGTTGAGAGAAAGATTCACGTCGTTGTCCGTTATAGCTACGGGGTATATATATTTTTTTGATCGCATTAGAAGGTTTCATGGAAGTTGCACGAGTAATTTCATTATTCAACGCAGCTATCACACTCAGTAATCTTGCAACCCATTCACGAGATCTATCCTTGAGGTCAGTAGATATTTCCTTTGCATATTGGTATCCAAATAACCGCTCAGCAAGTATTCTATTAAACCGTTCACCGATTGCCTGATCACGATGAATTTCATTATGTCCTCGTCTGATTTTAACGTTATGTTTCTTCATCAACGATGATACTACTCCAAGAAATTCTTTACCAGGATCAACTTGTAATAACCGTGGCCATCGTAGACCACCACGTTGATAAATGCGCTCAAACGCAGATGCAACTTCAGATGCTGTCTTTGTTGATAATGGCTCCGCTTCTTTATATCTACTCGCAACGTCAACAACAGTTAATGCGTATTTGTACGTGCGTGATTTTCGTCCACGTGTTTTAATGGTATCGTGTGGTAAAAACAGTATATCCGCTTGATGAACTTCATTAGGAACGCTAACATCAAAATGCGCATACTGAATTCTTTTAGGTGGACTTAGGAAGATTTGCCATATTGCCTGTCGTGCTAACCATGATGCAGCAACATCACGTGAAACTTTTGCTGCTTCGGCGAGTTTACTAATCGCTGCTTTACCTCTCCAGAATCCTCTCGGGGAATAATAAACAGATTCCATTATGATAGTTATATAATTAATTGCCAGCCCCTAGCACTAGTTTACCTTTCATAGCAGTTTTTACTAGAAAGCTAGCGAGAGATTCTCTGAGAGATTTATTAGGTATAGAATTTAACGCGTGAATCAATTTCACATCTGCGAGATGTCGTTGTTGCAAATCTTTACTTTTATACGCGACATCATGAACGTGACACGCTTGATCAATCTTATTTACTGGATACTCTCCTGGTTTTGGTTGATCTTGATCATCAAGTCGGATATCAAGACGAGTTCCTGGACCACAATAATTATATCCGGGTAAATGTTTCTCACCGGGGTATTTAGCCCATGGAGTTCCTGGTAATTTTCCTAACGAAGCAGCAATATCCCCCTCCCCACCTGTCTTTGTTGGAATAAATTTATATTTCTTGGTGCCACATTTCACACACTTACCTGTAAGTGCTCGTCTTTTATTTTTTGTTGTTATTGTCGTTAATTCAGTAGTAGGTGTAGATGCTCTGCATCGAACACAATATAGACTCATATTATTAATTATATGGATATAATTGACTTTTCTGTGACACGAAAACAAGAGCCAGTAAAGCACCATCCAGCACTTCCGAATTCTATCAGAATGATTATGATAGGTCCGTCCGGAAGTGGAAAGACACAATTATTACTTAATCTAATAATGAGATGGCTGAAGTGGGATAAATTATATTTGATAGCGCCATCTGTAGATGATCAGCGATGTTACGAAATGCTTAAAGATTTTAATGAGAACGCAAAATTGTTGCATGAAGACAGTGAAGTCATAGTCTTTATTACTGATATTGATGAAGCGCCATCTGTAGATGATCTGGATGGATTCATTAATAATTTAGTAGTGTATGATGATGTTATGCTGGACAAACAATCAAATCCAGCTAGAATATTTTCTCGAGGTAGACATAAAAACACAGACGTGATTTATGTTACACAGCGTTATACACAAATTCCGAAAGTGATCAGGGATAACTGTAACATTTTTGTTGTATTTAATGGAGTAGATAATCATACGCTGCAAAATATTTATTATACTTGGTGTTCTGGGGACATGGACATGAACAAATTTAAAAATTTCTTTTCAAAAGCACAAGCTGCTTCCTTTGGTTTTGTAACAATAAATTTACATGATCCGAGGTCAAGATATCGTAACGGACTTGATACAATTTTTGGATAAAAACCATAGCAGCAGGGAGGGTGGACGACATACGCGTAGTGACCAGCACGTGAAAAAATCAGAAAAAATCTGGTCAATTAGAGAAGTTTTTATTATTAAGACAAAAACTTTTTTTTCAGCCTTCGTAGGAACCCTTAAATTTCAAAAATAAGGTCTCTAAAAAGTTGTAGGGTTCACCCTCCTTGCTGCTTAGCAAGCTATGAACTACAAGGCATAATAGTGGAGGAAGCGGATAAGCTGAGAGGCTTCAACTATCCAAAATATGTCAGAGTAGGCACGTTGAAGCAGACCCTTGATGTTGTCACCAAAATAAGGTGTTTTTTGGAAGACACATTCATTTTAACAGAATGGTCTTTTGTAGAAAAAGGCTTAGAAAATGTAAAGAAAGCGGAAGACCTGATGAAAAAGGTATTGGAAGAAGAAGTAAAGAAGATCAAGGAGACCTGGGCAAAAGAGAGGAAGGAAAAGGAAAACAAAAAGAAGAAAGAAGAGTTTGACAGACTTAACAACAATTGGATAAAAGTGCAAGAGAAATTTAGAGCTATGGGTCATCCTGACTGGATGCCAGAGAAAGAAAAGAAGAACGGAATTATTCAAAAAGTCAGGAACTGGTGGAAGAACTGGAGAAGATAAAAGGAGAAGAACCCAAAGGCCCTTTTCAGGGCCACTTCCAATGGCTCGAAAAGATCTTAATTTTCATTTTGTCTCCAACCCAAACGAATATATAAAACCCTTACTCTTTTTATACACGAATACACTTGATTCGTGTTTGTCTATAGCCCTCTCTCAGGTAGCCTGACGTCACAGTACTCCTCTTTTTGCTACATTGTTACCAGTGTGACGTCATGCCACCTGTTCCATTCCTCTTGTCGCTATATAGTCCCAGGGTATACTAGTCACTCTACACAATTTCCATTGTCGCTATACGGTCCCAGGCTGTGCTTTTATTTCTTGGGGCTATACGGTCCCAGGGGGTTCTGTAATGCTAATTCCCATTGTCGCTACGGTATCCCCTATTACTACTGCTGATGTTTCCGCCTACAATATTTGCATATATAGCTGGGGCTGACCTGAGAAATGAAAGCCTCGTGCATAAATAAACATCTAAAAATTACCTATTTTGAAATACTAGATCCCGAAAAAACAAACAAAAAATAAAACCAAAGTGCAAAAGCATAATGAAGCATGACTGAAATGTAGTATATGTAAACATATCACAAAGTTAAATAATACAGCTAAAACAATAGACTACCACTGAGCCAAATTTCTCATAAAAACGTGACGACCACTGGATCATACGTTACGTTCATACAGATTTGACGACAACCGAACAGGAGATAGGCTTATACAATTTTGAAGGTCAGTAAGCCAATGAAACTCAATAGTTATTACCCACATTTTAACATTTTACCTAGAAAGAAAATATCATTTTGTTTCCAACTCGGTTGTAAGGATCCGACCGGTAATTCATAATACATCATAGCAATTTATTGTTTCTATGAGTCATCATAATTTGTAACAGTTGCATGATATTCATGCATTGAGATTGCCGACTGAATATCAGATATTTTAGCAAAGATTTTAGTTACGACGAGATAAACTATGAACGTCTTCAGATTCGCGGCACGGACGTTATGAACGATGATGAGATTATTTATATATTACCTTGTCATCGGCACCAAATATTGAAAAGAGATGTAAATTTGTATGGGACTATTAAGTTCTACTTTGTCAATTGTTGTGACACATGCAAGAGAGATAAAAATATGACTTTTTTTTAAAAAAAAATATTCTTGTCCCTGGTTGAAGCATGCTCTGTTTCTTGAATACTGATTCCATATCTAATCGACCAAAATCTTGAAAGCATACAAGGTCGAAGATATCTTTGTTGACAAAGAGATTGAAAATAAGAAGAGGGTAACACGTGAAATTATGAATTGCTCAAAAATATAACTAGCCTGCTGTTTTGTAGCCTGTTGTAGGCAAATCACAGAACTTCTAAAAGCCGCATGAGTGAGGACGTGAAGGTACGCCTCTTGCAAGTCCACATTGACTGCATAGTCTCCAAAATGGACAGCATTTAGAACCAATCGTTACATTCCATCGTGAACCCATACGCGTAAGAGTTGATTGAATGCGCTTATTAGGATGATCACCAAGTGATAAGTGCTGCGCTTGTAGCTTTGAGAACTCTGGGCAAAGGCGCAGAGGTGCACTGAACGTGATACAGATACCCAGGAAGCCACTTGTCGGGTCCACGTGTCGTCATGGAAAATCTTTCTCATTGGAAATCTTTATCATTCGGCAACGAAAGGTTGCATGCAGTCTTCTCCTACTGGGATCTGTGATAAGGGTTGGGGCTGGATGTATGTCATTTGAAATAGGAAGTGTCTCGTGGAAAACATCCCTTTGATGACTCTTCCACTTAGTTCAGGAAAACTGGTTTCCGACGGTGGTAAATTCGGTAGACTGCTTACTAGTGACCTGTGCTCTAGTGGTCTGTTGTAAAATCCGTCAACATGATCATTAAAGAGGAAATTAAATGATGAAGGTTGCGAGCGAAGCTTGGCCTATGATGGTCTTTAAGAAAGGTGAAGGTAGAGAGCAAACTGTGGCACCAAGATGGACATCGTACGCTGACAGTGAGTGTAGATACTATACAGGTTAGATTGATCCGTGATAGTGCCTATATAAGCTGGATATCGTTCACAGGAAGTGCCTAGCAGCACTATGCAGGTTAGACCGATCCATAAAAGTACCTGTATATACTGGGTGTCACCCGTAGGAAGTGCTTAGCAGCACTATATGGGTTCATCTGCGGTTCAGCTGGGTTCATCAGATGGGTTCTTGTGTATTGCAGTACTAAACTGGGATTTGTACGTTGGAAGTGGTGGCTAATATTGTATGATCAATTGTGGCATGGCCCATTGCGAGTTATATGGCCGATTCCAGTCATGATGGAACTTGGCCATCTTGGCTGGGATGACGTTGTCCTGTTTAAATGGGGTACAAGCAGTGGCGGATTTAGTCATTTTGAGGCCTAAGGCAAACACAGGCATGGGGCCCTCCACAACCCTTGTTCTCCCCCTTTTCAGTCCTTATTTATCTGAGAAAGATGTACTTGTAACTCGTCACCAGTCTTCACACAGTGATGGTCTTCTGTCTTCTATCTTGTGCTCCTAAGGTGACCTTGCGAGCCTTGGTTAGTGTAGTCAGTAGCCATCGTGAAAAAGGTTGTTACCTTTGGAAGTTTTGCTAAAAACTTTCTGCTTTCTTCCCGCTTCCTCCTTTTTTCAGAACCACTTTGGTAGCTTCGCTTCATTTTTCAAACGTCTGTAGCCTACAGCTTACAGCATGCTGAGCCGTTTGTTTACAAACACACACGCAGATGCGCAGCAGGATAATGGAATAGTCCAATGTAGTGGGGAATGGGGGGGGGAGATACTCATCATGAATTAAACATTCGGATAGCATTTTAGCGTATCGATGTTTAGATATATAATTAATTGGTGAAAAGTAATACAACAAATCGTAACCATAAGTTTATGAGGCGTTTTACGGGGCCCTTGGTAGTTTGGGGCCTAAGGCAATTGCCGACCTTTCCCTAATGGTAAGTCCGCCTCTGGGTACAAGATATTGATCCACATAGCCGGTCCCTAATTCAGATATGCCAGTATGTAACTGAGGCTGTTATTGCTCTTCACCTCGCTCCCCAGTAACTGATATGGTTTCAAACCCTTGCGTGCAAGCTGTTTTGTTCCTCAAGCTATGCTCTAGGCCTTTGCCTTAGTACCACAAAAATTGCCGCCCATTTACTTCTGTCCATAATATGCAAGCCCAACACGTATTCAATGAATGACAACAGCAAAATAAACTACTGGTTGTCAGACTAGTCTCGAAAACGATCTAACTCTTTAAGACAAAATAAGCAGAAAATATATATTCATAGTACAGTGAGTGTCCGGCTCTATGACTTTATGAGTATCCGTGCAATTTCTTAAACACTTATTGGAATGATGAAAACTGCTTCTGCCTGCGTATAGAAAAGCTGGAAAGGGAAACCTGCATGCATGCCTAGTGATGGATAAATTATAGATCAACCACAAACCTGTTACGATGCATGAGGCACAGGTTTATGCTGGATCTCAGCTACGCTGGAACCCCAATGGATATCAACTACCCCTCAGTTTACCCCAAGTCAGATGGATGACTCTAGGACCAAACACGAGCAATGATGGATTTTTGACCCAGAACAGATATGCACCGTTAACTGAATCGGACAAGCACTACTCCAAAATACAACACAGTGAGTATGACCTCAGAGATTCAGGTGACAATAATAACTCAGGAACTGAACATTACCTACAGAACCACATAAAAGTATGCGAAACTGAAGTCGAGGAAACATACCCTACTCCTTCTCACGAGGAAACGGTGCCAAACTCCGCGCACGTAAATAACGATGCAAGATCAAGCATGACCACAATGACTGAAGTAGGAGCAGTCCTGAATGAAGCAATATCTATTGTTTAGGGTTGTCACTGGATACTAAGCAAATTACTCAGTTTAATGACCGATATCAAAATAAAAAGAAAGTTTCTCCTTTTTGAATGTGCATGGTCTAAAAAGTTATTAAATTATCCAGAATTCAATCATTTCATAAGCAAACTTGATATATGTTTTGTTGAAACGAAGCTGTCAGAATTTGATGCAATTAGTTTTGAAAATCATCAGATTAAAGGATTTAAAATTAGACACAATAGTAGTATATGGGGGCACTATAGCCTCACGTAGACCTCTGTTAATTTAGGGGGTTTGTAATGTGGCGAATTTTGAAGACTTATTGAAACTTAAGTTGAATAAATTGTGCTTTAAAGTTATCATAGTCAAGCCAGAAAGGTCTTGAGAAAGTTCACTGATATTTCACTTATTTCATCTCTGAAACATAAAAGGATCTACGTTTGAGCTTCAGTAAAATTGACCAGGTCATCGTAACGGTATAGTGACACAGAGTACATAGAAGTACCGACCGTATCGGATGGAAGAGGACTTCATGTCAAATAATTGATCTTCAAAGGAAAGCTAATTGCGACATATTTTAGGCTGGTGAAATCTGATGAAAGACACGATTATTTGGAGAGAATTTTAGGAACAGTTACATCTGATTGGTCAGTAAAAATTAAGGCGTACACTTTGGGAGACTGGGGATTTAAGGGTACCCAACTTGCTCAGAATTCTTTAGTTCGACTCTTGTCTTGTGAGAAGACAAAAGGTCCGACTCCTTGGGAAACTTGAGAATAGTGTTTTCCCTCGTAGAAGGCCTGATAGCTGTCTTAAAAAGGAAGACAGGCTATAGTGCTAGGACGCACGATTTGTGTGGAAAAGAAACAGCATTAAGGGGACAGCTTTATACTCTACTGAGAAGGAAAAGAAAAGGAAAACCCGATGAATCAGAGGGAAATCCGCATCTAAGAGAGGTCGGAATAATCAGGGGTCAGAAAGGGGACCAAGCGAACGCATTAGACGTGGAAAACAAGGCAAGAGGAGAGAGACGCCAGGTAATGCTGTCAAGCGTGGAATTGTACTCTCTAATTCAACACTCGTAATATGATGTAAATTGAACACTGTGACTAAATTCTATCAATGTAAATCCGTTGGATTGAAAGTGAAATTTTGGTTATGTATTAAATGATTACATTTATTTTAGTAAATCTGTTGGATTGAAGGTGAAATTTTGGTTATGTATTAATTGATTAAATTTATTTTTTTATTTATTGGTAAAGGGGGCTCGTAGTTGTTTATTTCTTTCAATAGCCTTTATCAGCTATCTGTTAACGTTCCATCTATCCGTCCAGACTGGGCAATAACACCGTGGGAGGTCATTGCCTAGTTAACAAACGCCAAATCAGTTAAGGAGGCTTTAATGTTTTAAAGCCCGCCCCCCCCCCCTTTACAGGGTTGTACCGTAGCCTCAAGATTTATACCCTCACGTAGACTTCTATGTTAAATTTGGTCGTTTTCACTATAGCCTCAAGATTTATAGCCTCACGTAGACGTCTATGATAAAAGAGGTGGTTTGTACTTTGGGGACAATGGGAATTAGCATTACGGGACCCTACTTTGTACCTTACGGACAAGGGGAATTTAACATGGGAAAATTTAACATGGGTGGGACTATAGACGGACAAGATTTGTACGGACAAATGGCACACCCTGGGCTACTATAGCTTCAGTGGGAATTTTGTATGGGAACAATAGGAATGGAACAGGTGGCATGACGTCACGGTACTGGACACTTGCAACAAGCTGAACACGAACGCGAATCACATTTTTCATTTAGACCTAGTATCTATTTATAGCTACAACCTGTGGAAAACCCAAGTCTATATTTATAGTCTCCAACTTTCCAGCTTCAATGACGTCACTTTGCTCAACACTAGGGGAATAATGGCAACAGCCGACCACGAACACGAATTACATTTTTCGTTTAGACCTAGTATCTATTTATAGCTACAACCTGTGGAAAACCCAAGTCTATATTTATGGTCTCAAACTTTCCAGCTTCAATGACGTCACTTTACTCAACAATAGGGGAATAATGGCAACGGTGTTGCAAGTGACTGACCTAATACGCGCTCCTGTAGGTAGGTGGGTGACATGAATTTGATATGGATAAAGGGAGTTTTAAAGGGACAAATAAAGACCAATACACACGCACGCACAAAGAAACGTACTCGCACACATACAAACGCACAAATACAAACACAAAGAAACGTACGTACACGCATAAAAACAAACAAATGCACGGAAGGGAAGAAAAAACTCATTATAGACTATCCACACAGAAGGGAAGAGAAGAAAAACAACACCCATATCTACTATCCACACAAACGCTACGCGAACACATAAAACATATCATATATACTATCCACACAAACCTACGGGAAGGCATAAAAACACACCATACTTACTATCCACACAAACGTACGCGAACGCATAAAACACACAATATTTACTATCCACACAAACGCTACGCGAACGCATAAAACACACAATATTTACTATCCACACAAACGCTACGCGAACGCATAAAAACACACCATACTTACTATTCACACAAACGCACGGGAACGCATAAGACACACCATATCTACTATCCACACAAACGTACGGGAACGCATAAAACACACCACATATACTATTCACACAAACGGAAGCGAACGCATATAACGCACACTATACTATTCACACGGAAGGGAAGAGAAGAAAAACACCCATATCTACTATCCACACAAACGTACGCGAAAGCTCACAAACACACATTCTACTATCCACACAGAAGGGAAGAGAAGAAAAACACACCCATATCTACTATCCACGCAAACGTACGCGATCGCATATAACACACACTATACTATCCACACAAACGGGAAGAGAATTAAAAAAATACACCACATATACTATCCACACAAACAAATGCAAACGCGTAAAACACCATACATACTATCCACACAAACGTACGCGAATGCATATAACACACACTGTACTATCCACACAAACGTACGCGAACACAAACAAACACACATTCTACTATCCACACAGAAGGAAAGAGAAGAAACAACACACCATATCTACTATCCACACAGAAGGGAAGGGAAAATAACACCCCCATATCTACTATCAACACAGAAGGGGAAGAAAATAACCCCAATATCTACTATCAACACAGAAGGGAAGGAAAAAAACACATTATATACTATTCACATAGTGTTGGGACAAGGTCTTTTTTGTTAAGATGAAACACACACACACACACAAACACACTTACACACAAACGTACGAGCGCACACAAACACACATACACACAAACACACAAAACGTACGAGGGCAGACAAACACACAAACACAAACACAACTTGTTTTGTTAAGGATAAACTTTTTGTTAAGGGAAAGAAACAAACACACTATCGTTCTATGTGAAAATTTATCTAAAGTGTTTAGAAAAAATCAAGACATAACAATGATGGATGAACAGACTGTCAAATTTTATCTCACTTGCATGCCTGAAGTGCGTACGTGAAGGAAAACATCCCTTCTATTTCAGTTCCAACTAAAATATGATCCAGAGGGATAGAGAGAGGTGAAAGAGCATATATTCGTGCAGTGACAATACAAAAACAATATACACCAGTCTTATTATAAATATCAAGACCAAGAGTCACTTTACGCTTTCTTTCTGGTATATTCTATTTTTAGAATTTACAATGAAATTTCACATCACATCATTTCCCGTTTGAGGCTATAGGCCAACACATTGGCTCAAATTGTCCATTTTTCCTTTTCCATCTCTTCACTGGTACAAGTTCTTCCTCATCATCACTTTCTTCTTCTGATCCCCTCTTCACTTTCTCCTCTTGTTTCTTTTCGTTTTTCTTAGGGCACTCTGACGCCCAGTATCCTTTCTCCTGACAGCGATAATAGGTATCTTGACTTTGTCTCTCTTTATTGGACGAAGCGGACATGTTAGAAACAAATGCCCATGTAACTTACAGATATAGCAAACTTCATCAGGACTTATACACTTTTCTATGACTCTCATCAAATCATAGACCAGAAGGGTAAGTTTTGTTGACACTTTCGCCTGTGAATCATGCTTTCGTATGACTCGTAGCAAATCTTTGACCAGCAGGTCGATCTGTTTTGACTCGTGCATTTTCTTGACTGAGAACTGAATGAATACGCTAAAAACTCTAAGACACTAATCTTATATAGTGACCTGATGCGTGCGAAACCTAGCCAAACGAAATTTTTGCAATCAAGATGAAACGGTTCCGGTGAGAAAGTAGAAGAAAGTAAGAGGCAACATCATACCGTCTCCTCTCTCTCTCTCTCTCTCTCTCTCTCTCTCTCTCTCTCTCTCTCTCTCTCTCTCTCTCTCTCTCTCTCTCTCTCACACACACACACACACACACACAGAGGAGCTGAAGTGTTAGTTCTAATCCATTCGAAGACGACATGAGCGAGCCTTAATCGATGTTCTCCACCTCTGTCACAAAACCAAGAGAGTCCTGATTCAGCCCAAAAAGAAATTCATTCGTCCCCTGAAACTTTATTGTGCCATTTGAGAGACGCAAAAACTCACTTCAAGAAAATTGAGAACGATGGCTTGCACCTATACCGTGAGATGTAAAAAGTTCAAGTAATGTGTAAAACTTAGTGAATGTTGTAATCAAGATGAAACGATGACACATTTCCA